>VWPU01020923.1:0-127347 GCA_013398955.1 Callaeas wilsoni
GGCCCCCCCGCCCCGCGGCGCTGCCGCTGCCGCAGCGGTTCGGCCCCCGCCGCCGAGAGCCCCCGCCGCGGCATCGCGGGAGGAGCGCGGCATCCCGCGGGGAGCCGCTCCGCACCCCCTCGGGAAGGGGGCGACTTCCCGGCGGGGCTCCGGGCAGGTGAACCTCTGGCTGCACCCCTGCCCCCGCCGGTGTTCCGTGCGTCTCAGCACTGCTGCAGTTCTGTAGCGGCGTTGGTGACCTAAGGCTGTCCCCTGGCATGGGCACCGAGAAGATAGCCCGATGTATCAGAACCCGCCGTCAGCCAATCTCCCTGACGTGCAGTCATCCCAGTTCGTCCTCCCAATCCCCGCTTGCTGCGTTTGCACTAAGAACGTGTTCAGTGCTTGATGTACCCACTCCTTTGCCCAAGCTAGCGCTCGTTGGCCACTCTGCTGGGGCATCTGCTCTCACGTTTCGGAATTTATGACAGTCCAGGCCCCGGTCTTGTGTTAGGCTGCACTATATAGGACCTATGATTACATTTTTAGTAGGATGGTATACACTACTACTTACTCGCGAGTGATAAGCTGGGCAGCCACACTAGGTATTGCACCCCAAATAGCTTTATCCTTGTCCTAAGTCACTCCATTTGGCTAAGAAGAATAGACACTTGCTCCTGTGCTTCTTGAGCAAAGATATCAGAAAATTAGTGGGTACTTTCAAGCATTTGTAAAGAAGAAAGTGAAAGGAAAAATACTACAGTGGGAAAAAATAGCAAACATTAATCATATGTTTGTCATGGCTGTGTCAATCACATTTTGATTCCTAGTCCTTTAAATAAACCCCAATACTAAAAAATACAGTTCCATCCTTGTCTAACAACTACATGCTTTCCTGCTAAGTCAGTCTTCTTTAAAACATAGAGGTGGGGAGGGGGACGGGAAATCTAAATATAGAAATGACAAAGGAAGAGGTGATTTAAATGCTAATAACTATGCCATGTTAATAACATACAGTAGAAGTTAAATTGAAAGCAGTGCACTCAGCAAACTCACTATGACAGGTGCATTCATACAGTTTGCTTCATACAAGGTCAGCTCGATTCAAGATAAATGTCAGCCTATAAAAATCATCCCCTTGGCTTCAGTGTGCTCTGAACCAGGATTTCAAAAATTTGCAAGTAATTTTATAAGCAAGGGTCCTGCTGTCTGGCTGGGTACCTGTGACACAGGAGAGATGTTAATCTGTGAATGATACATGTAAACACTTAAGCAACTTCGACAGTGTTAGGGACAAAAACATCTTAAAAAATGTGTTTTGTTTGATAGCCAAGTCATAGGATTGGCCCTTCAGGAGAGTTGGGGTTATTCCTTGTCTCACTTGGCTGCCTAGGGAGATACTTAATTGAAAAGGGAGAAATCCAGCCTGCTGGAACTCTAGCTTCTTTCAGGAGCAGAAACTGAAATGATAGGTTTTGTACCAGCCTTACCTACATGGAAATCAGGAAACTGAAGCAGGGACAAAGCTACTCCAGGTCTAAAGGGTTCTTCTAACAGATGAAAGGACAGTGATTTCATTTTCCTCTATGTAATACATGAAGTTACTTTTTGCACTTGTACAACATTACTGTTGAACTTGGGAGGCTGAAAGTACATTGACTTGCTGAGCCAGTCACCTTTCTTCTTTACAAAATTTTAATAATTTTAATGTCAGGGCTGAATGGAAGCAACATAGAAGAATGCCTGTGCCAACAGATAGCTTCGCAAAGGCTGCAGTACCTCTCCTGTGTATGTATCACGCAGATAACAGATTTCTAAGAATGATAAGGGACGTAAAATTTGCATGAAGTAATATTACTTGCTCTGGACAATACTGTAAAAGAGGCAGGAGAACTACAGGTCAGAAGTAAGAGATGACTGTAAAAAAATTAAGGAGAGAATGGACCTTGCCTGACCAGGGAAGAAGAGATGCGCAAGAAATGCTGTAAGTCACAAGCCCTTTTGTTGTGTGTTCATACATTGCTCCCTCAAGTGGGGAGAATATTTGGAAGTAGAGTGTTCAAAGCAGAGCCTTCTTAGCAAAACCTTATACTATTAGACACCTCAGACTGAAAACTGAGAAACAAAGAGAATCACACCTTTTTTTCCTACTACCTTGAGAGGGTTTTCTGGGTGTTGGGTAGTTGTAGTCAATAGCAAACATCACTAGAAAATTACGAGATCCTTCCTATGCAGCTGCCTCTAGGTTTCTTGCTACTAACGGAAATTTACAGTAAGGCTAAAGATTGTTTGCAGAACATAGGTTAAGGCTGTCACCATTGCCCCATATAAGATACTTGGTATGGCAAGTCTGTTTAGTTTACAGGAAGTAAAAAATGCTGGCGCAGTGCTTAAGAACTAATAAGCTCAGCTCCTGAAGTCACTTCCAGAACCACTACAGCCAGTGAAGAGCCTCCTGGTGACCCCTGGACTCTAATCCAACAACGCCTTAGGACAAGGCTATATTATAGGGTTACTCCAATCTAGTGAGCTGACCTCATTTCTTCACCTTAAAAAGTCTCTTAGACAAATACCTGATTTTTTTTCTTCTACTAAAAAAGGTTGTCCTAATGCATGACCAGGTAAATTACCAGAATATTAGAGAGATAAACCATTTTAAACCTACTTTCTTGATTTCCTTCTGCAACCCATTTCCAGTTTATTTACAGTGCTACATGGCTTTTATGAAATTAAATACTACATAGCTTTCTTCTTAAGAGTATGGCCTTCAGGAAAATAGTCCCAAATATTTTGGCTAAATGTTCTTTCTCCACTCAAATATGTGTCTCTGTGTGTCTGTGTGCATGTACACACATCTATTAATATATTTTTCTCTAGGTATATGCATGCACACACAAATATACACAACAAAGAATTTTCCTCCCAAGGGCTTAACACCACTGGAAGAGAGATGGTCCCTTTTATTCTGCTGTTGATAGCATTCAATTCTCAACATCTTTCCCTGAGAATCATAGTAATTACTGTTGTATTTAGAGCTCAGTCGTTGGAGAGCAGAGTTAGCATTAAAAATTCTGTCTCCCTTGAAAAATGTTGGATGTACTTGCTTAGAAATAAACAAATGCCTCCCATGTGATGGAGAGCAACATAACCTCAAACAACTCAACCAGCAAATAACAGCATTGCTATCCGTGGGCTCAAAAATCCGTCACCACCCACATCAGTTTTCCTTTTAACAGAGTTTCAGAGCAGCTCAGGTATATTGTGCTGGCCTTACTTGTAACATAAGTGTGCATTTGCATCAGCGTTATTACAAAGGGGGAAAGCTGAGGTGTACATGAATTCACTGACTTTGTCAGAAGCATGGACTCAACCCTAGGCAGTGCTAAATACCGTTTGCAAGCGTGGCTGGTAGCTCTCTCTGATGCTCATGGAGTGGCAAAGGCCAGGCACAGAGCAGTATTTCGATCTCAGTAGTCCCTTAATTATCAATGGGAATGCTAGGAGGGGGTTTTTGTTTGGGATTTTTTTTTAACTTTGTAGCTATGATGTAGCCAGCCGCTGGATCATTAGTTTGTGTCGCTGTCAGTAGCTGCTGGCCGGGCAGTTTAACTTGCCAACACCACTTATGTATGCAGACATGGTGTTCAGTGGCTTGTGGGCCCTTGGAAACCAAAACTGAGCAAGCACAGCCCTGCTGCCGCTTTCTCCAGAGGTCACTCAGGTGCTCTGGTCCTGCGGAGAACTTGCCATACACTGCCCATGTTGTAGTGGTTGAGATCCACGAGACGAGCCATAAAGGAAATGCTAAGTGTTTTGGATTCCAAATTATTTTGCAGTAATTGCTGGTTTTTTATTGTATTTGTTTGAGGGTTTTTTGTCTGTTTTTTTTTTTTACTTAAAAAAAGAAAGTTGCCAGAAAAGGAGAACAAGTCATGAATAATGTATCAAAAAGAATTAGTGAGCTTATTGTCTGCCCATGCCATTTGCAAACTTGGTAGGGGGTTAAACATTTTGATTAATGCCTTATGAAGCTTGGTTTTGGGGTAAGCATTATTGTCTGGACATTCAAAATAAGTAATGAGAGAGTTCACATTCCCAGCTGTTCACCAGGGATTTGTGCCAAGTTGTGTAACCTTTCCGTGGCACAGTTTCCCTGCCTTTGAAGTGTGCCTAGACACCTACCTGTATGTAGATGTAATGAAAATTCATGTGTCAGAAGCACTCGGAGATGAAAGGTGCTGGATGAGTGCAAAGTACTCCTGTTACTGATGTTGTAAGAGGTCAGGGACTCGTTTAAATTGTATAGGACTTTAGTACCATATGAACAAGAAAGCTAACAAGGCCCTATAATTGGAGTACAACATGACTGTATGTTATTACCACAGCCACATTACTAATAGGGTAGGCTGATGGAAATGTCTTATTTATTTTAAATGAATGTGAACTACACAGCATTTTAAATTAAATTCAGATGAAATTATGTTGAAAAAGGAAACGTATACTATCAACAGAATTTTGATTTTGTTGTTATTATTTTCCATGGCATTATTTTGAAGTAGTTTCTCTTGCAGAATTCACAAGCCAAATAGTCAGGGAAATAGCTAGGAATGACCACTGAAATACGTCTAACTTTCCTGTTTAGAGTGAGCAAATCCAAGTGAGACCCTCTATGAAGGATTAAAAACCAAACCACACACACCCGAAGTAGTAACTTTCAGAATTTATACCTCAGCGATGTCTCCAGAGACTTTTTTGTAAGCAGGGCAGCTTTAGTTCCCTATGCATGCCACTCTGAGCCCTCCAGCCCTGGCTCCTCAATGGTCATCTGCCAAGCACTGGAGGTCTTTACACCAGTGCTAGGTGGGCTTTAGACCACGTGGACAACTCTTGAGACTATCCAAGAGATTAATTAGGCTTATATGTCTGTGTTAGCTGCAGCGGGCATTACACACCAGGCATTGCACTCACCTCTCACACAGAGCATTTGCTGGCATTTCACAGCAAGCAGTGCATGCTGAGAGCTGGGAAGAAGTCAAAGATCTCATAAAACATTTGCAGATAAAAGCCAAATCTCAACAAAGCGCTAATGTTTTTAAAGGTGACAAAGACTTACTCCTGGCAGCTAAACCAATATGTATTTGCATTTTATAGCACACAAGGTACAAAATAAACAGGTTATGAAGAGCAATGGGGCTATCATCACTGGAGATTTCTTGTGGTACTAGAAATTATGAGAATGAACCTACTAACGAGGTGTCCATTCCCTGCAGTGCTCCATGTTGCCATAGTGTAAAACACATAATCTTGAGCTAGGACCTGTTTTGCTTCATTTGTCAGTACCTTCTCGTTTTTTATCCTGCTCTCTCCTTCCTTCACAAAACCTTCCAGTTCCCTGCCTCCCACGGCTGTGTCAGCTCAGCTCCGAGGACTTCTCTGGACTTTCTTACGCTTCACTGTTGAGAACTGGCAGGTTTTGTACTTGATGATAACCATTAAGCATTGTCTGAAGGAGCTGGCTATCTATAGAGCTGTAGAGAGAGCTTATTTCCAAGACAGGTTGGAAGGAGGGAGGGAAAGACAACTCCGTGCAGCACCAACCAGCCACTTTTTAATGAAGTAATTTAATTAATCTCAAAACTGTAAGTTCAGATGATATTTGCCCACCAGGCTGCTGGAAAATAAAACTTTGAGGTCTGTGGGGTGGAAATGATTCTCCCTACCCGAAGACTAACTCATGCAGTGGGAGACAAGGAGCATTTACAACTTTGCCAAGCAGTCCCAGTTCCCATTCTCTAGGCTGGAGGGCCCTCTCTGGAGATACTCCAGTCATACTATCATTGGATATCCACTGAAAAAGGTGCATGGGGTAACCAAATACTTCTCATGCTTATTTCAGAGATTGGGAAATTGGCTTCTCCTCCCTGTGCCAGTGAAAATCTAGAAGGCTAAGACAGCATCAAGATTTGAAATCAGGAGTTGAAAATACCCCAAGCGTAATTTTAAAAAATGGGTTCAAAACTGAAATTTGAAAGGGGTTTGAACCACTGTATTCTGCATCATGTTGAGAAATCCCCAAAGTAAAACTTTTGGTTGTGAAGTGAACTGACCATTTGCTTTTGCTTTTGCGGGGGGGGGGGCTTTTCTTGTTTGTTTCTTTTGGCTGCCTTTTTCCAAAACCAAGAAAGCTGATTTCTCTTCACATTTGCTTTGGTCTGAACTGATATCTTTTTAATCATTGCTCATTTTGCTTCTGTCTGAAGAACTTGGTTGTATACAAAGGCTTATATGACATGGCCAATCTTATGACTGAAGATAAAGTCTTTTTATATTCAAAGAAGGCATACACTCAAGGCTCCAGCTCTGAAAGTACAGATCCTATCTGTTCTTATCTTGATCCTAGACAAGACATTTCTGTCTTTCTGTAAGTTTCGTCAGTTTTAAAATAGTGATGTGTTTCACAAGGCAGTTACAAAGTATATTCCTTCGTATTTGTAAAACATGGATGTAAGTTGCTGTATAAATAGAAAATTTAAATATATCTGCCAGCTCATGCAGAGAGCTCCATGCATAAAACTGAGCAATTCCAAACAGATTTTGCTTTGCAGCTACTTTGAGAAATCTGTGATGTTTTTAAATAACAGATATTACTGCTGAGCTCAATTCTTGTTTAAATGACATATCAGAACATGTGTTTCTTAAAAAAAATTGGGAAATTTGTAACTATCTTAGATTTTAACGAGCTAATTTAGTCAGCCATTGCTACCTCATCCTCTTTGTGCTTGGAAACCTGTGGATTTCGGGGTGAGTGAAACAGGAATGTTAATATGCAATTAGATCATCAGATTGCACTTCTTTCTGCTTGCATGATTTTCTACTGACATGATATTGCTGTAGCTATGGTTTTAGACACCACCACTGTCTTTTCAGATAACCGTTAGATGGAGAATTAAAAAAGAACCATCATAAGAGATGCAAATGACCTGTGCACTTCAGTGTCCGAAGCAGCAAAGCTCTGCAGTTTTCCCATCTTCTGTCTCCTCTATGGTATCACCTCTCTTTCATCTTTTCCACAGGACTTCACTACCTTGCTACAGAGTTTTTCTACATGTGCAGTTTTTCTTGATGAGTTCCCTTCTGATGTTACTCAGAATAAAAGAACCTGCATGAAACATTAACTAAGAATAATTCCAGGTGTAAATATGCATGTTGTTCCAAAGAGAGCTGAAGTAGAGCATTGTTACTTGCAATAGCACAGTTGATTTCCACAGCCTTTGCAAGAGCATTCTAAAAAAGGACAAAGGAAAAATACTGGAGAGTAAGGAGCAGTTTGTTGAAAAATAAGTGCCACAAGGATGTGAAATCTCAAGTGCCATTTTAATTATTTTCCCAAAGATGATGCAAAAAAATTCACTGTTCCTGTTTTGGCTGGAGAGTTACTGTTGGGAAAAGGGTGGTCACTGTTGCCCAACACGTCCAGTTTGCTTTACTGATGCAGTGGTTCAGCAAGAGTTCAGCTTTTAGTGTGGAAAGTGAATAAACTGCAAGACACTACTTATTTTCAAGTGTTTTGCTTCACATAGTATTTCTGCATTGTTAAGGCAGTTTTTCAACCCTTTTCAATGTTTACAGCCCAGAAAATTTTCAATGGAGTGCAGAGAAAATTCACATGCATAGGAGGTGGAGACTATACATGGTTTTATATTTCTTCATTACCTGTTTCCAAGTCCTTGTGAACATTCCCTAAGGTACAGGGTACTGTGGGGCTGAAAGCTCACTGAACCAAAGCATGTGCTAGTCTGTTTGCTGATGAATACATTTGAAAGTCTTTTGGCTGGAAGATGGTCTTCTGGCCTTCTTACCTGTGTTTTGTACTTAAATTACTGAATGAAGCCACATGCAGGCTGCACCTGAGCTTTAATGTGCTGGCATGATTTTTGCCTGTGCTGGCTGAAGAATGCAGTAGTGCCTGCCAGCCAGGACTGCTTTTTTCCCTTCATCGAGTCAGATGTGCAGCATGTGTAGGTATAAGGAGTGCAACCACATCACCCAATGTTCTTCTCTCGATTTTTTAAAGATGGTATTTGACATCTACTTTCCAGGGTTTATGTCTAGATTTTATTGGGCTCCTTTTCCTGTTCACTTTCTACTCACCCCTCCTTCCTTCTGCCGCATGCCAGTGACCTATATCTTATTTTTGTAAGCTCCATGTTAGTATACAGTAGCTGCTGTTCCTGTAGCCATGGGTAGCTAAGGTGAGGTAGCCTCTGATTCACCCCTGGCAGCTTTGCTCCTCAAGGCAAAGGTTTCCCTTGCCACAGCATACCAATGTGCTCCTAGAATGTGGCAGCCTTTGATCTCAAATCTGCTGTCCTGCAGATGGAAGACAGATTCTTGAAGAAGTCCATCATTGCCATTTCCTCTGTCAGCATCTTACCAATTAAAAAACCTTTAGGCCATTTGAAAAGAAAATTAATTGTTAGCAGCATCACAGGGTGGGAAGACACTTCACATTTTTGGTTCTGTTGAGAGGGGAAAAAATGTCAGTTACGCAAGAGGAAAGATTATAAAAGTGAAGCATTTATAGCTTGGATGGAAAAGGGAGTTTGATAACCATCTGCAGTTGTATGAACTGTGGTTTGGTCATGAAGGAGAAGAAAGGGGAAACGAGGTTGCCTAGGTCACTGCTGTGGAGAAGAATGTGGGCAGGAGCGGTGAGAAAGATTGGGGTGGTAAACACAGTTTAAACTGAAAAGATTTCCAGATGATTTTCCAATTAAAAAGCAGAAGTTTTTCCCTCTCACAGATTACTTCCTTCTAAAGTGTGGCACAAGAAGTGCTGACCTTTAGACAGCATTAGGTGGTGGTGGTGGTGTTTTGCATAGGCTCAAATTCAGTGGGTTACTGAAAAGAAAGAGTGTTGTGATCACTGTACATGACAGATCAAACCTGAAGACCACATTTTCTGAGCTTGAGAACCACATCCTCCTCAAAGGCATTCAGTGCACTCTAGAAGGGCACTGTAGTTATGAGCTCTTACTGAGGTAAAATGTAAAAAACCTGCAATTCAGAGGTGAGGAATTTCTTTTATTAATAATTGGCGGTCATGATACAGGTTTCTCACAGCACCCTGTTTTTCACATGCTGCCTCCCAGAATCAGCATACAGAGAGCACTTGCTAGGGAGAGAAACCAGAGCTACCTAGCTAGTAAGAAAAGTATTGACTGTGAATCCTTGTCTTGTTCCTTTTCACTGCAGGCAGCGTGCCCTTTGCTACCTGGGTGAGAAATACGCTGTGTTAGGGTCTCCCTGGAAGGGCTGAGGGGAAAAACATCCAAACAAAGTGAGCCTATCAAAATGCAGGAACCTTTCCAGTATGAGAGAAGTGGAATGTTGAGATGTCCTCAGTGTGGAAGTAAGGGGGATCTTAACTCTGCTTTTCAGTTGGAGGCTTGCTGAGTTTTTTAAAGGCATAAGCTGCCATGAGACAAGACTTGGCAAGCACAGGGGAGGTTTCAGTCCTGTGGTCCCATAAGGTGTTTGCCCACAGCCCTGCACCCTTTCTTGACCTTTCTCACTTACCCTTTCTTACTGCCTGTCCAGTTCAGCTCTTTGGGGCCTTTGTTTGGTTGTCCCATGGGTGCTTTAGTGTACTGGTTATAAAGACCTCTCTGTGGCTTTGTTACCAGACTGGAGCTGCAGTGCAGCACCTCTCCCTAATTGCTACCAGGGAGCCCATCCGTTTTGCCTTCATCCTGTTACTGGCTTGGGTAATTTATTCCATCACTCCATCTCCCTTCCTCCTCCACTGTGGCATTTTGGAGATGACTTTGAACATTAGAGTTATTTGCAACCCACTCAGCCCAAGAGGCCAGCTAAGAAGATGAGTTCAAACCAGCCCCCAGCTCTGCCCAACAGAAGTGAAAATGCCAGCTGATGTACGTGACATCTCTGGTCATTTTTCTCTGCACTTAGTAGCACATAAGAACTGGTAATGCGGGCCTCCAAATTTAGTGTGACAGCACGGTCAGCTTCCCCTGTAGTTATGTTGGGTCATAATGATTTTGCAATCTTAAGCATTCACTTTAAAAGAGGAAGAAAATCCAAACCACACATTTTTCAGCTCATTAAAACACCAAAGGCAGTCATCCACTGAAAGCATTTTTTGTCACAGGTAAACACATTTTTCATATGCTTCTTTAAGACACACATGCACGTGTACATAATGTGTTGTGAGCAGGAGACTACCTTTAAGGAGAATTATACACTGAGTGGTGCTAAAGTATTGTCTTGATTACTTCTGACTTATATGCAAGACTAAATGGTCAAGGAAATAAGGAGATGGGCTGTAACTGCACCTGTACCTGATGTGTTGCTTATAGTTCGATCCATCTCTGGTTACATGTTGCACGTGCAAATGCTTGTTTTGTTTTTGAATCCATGGTCTTATACATGGATTTTATCTTTTCAAAATGTGACCTTGAGAGCATTCCTGATCACTGCACCACTGTTCTTTATATACTTGTGGGCAGTCATTTTGCTTCAGAGTGTTTTATTTCAAAGCATGAAAGCGTGACGACCTTTCAGCATTCACAGTCTTGTTCTTATATGAGCTTTCTGAGATGCAGTCAACGGTCTACTGGTTAGGACATGCTCCAGCATTGTAATAGTCTTGGGAAGAGCTTTCTTCAGCAGTGCCTTCTGGATCTAATATATAAGTAGTGTGGGTTTTTTCTGGTAATACTGCGCAGAGGCCAGTGTTTCTCTCTTTAAATAAATTCATGATAAATCACAGCAGGTATCCTGCTTGACATCTTCTTATTCTAGGCTTGACCTGTAGGTGAGCTTTGAGTCGCTGTCCAGAAAAGGCCAGTGTTATTGTGGGATAGCTTTTCCAAATCACAGCAGGCTGTTTTTGTCAGCTGCAAGCTCCTACCACTTTGTGGGTGGTTGCATCACTGAGGAGAAAATAGCTAACGAAGGCACAATCATTGCCTCGGGACTCTCTAAAGGAAACCTCATGTGAAGTTACATATTTGTGACTTTGAGCTCCAAGGGTTTGGTCATGCTTGCAATAATCTGCGGATATGGGGTCTGTCGTGTTCTGTGTTCATCCAGAGATTTGAAAGGGGAAATGAGTGGTAAGAAAGAGGGGTTTAGATCAAGCTATTTGAAAGGGAAAGGCCTGACATCTTTGGCTTTAGAAATACCAGCACATCCCAGAAGTCCTGGGTCATGAAATCTTTTCACTGCACTAGAAGGGCTGAAATGCTCCAGTCAAAGCGACTTCAGAGCCATAATTTCATCACTAATATCTTGCTATATAGAAAACTAGAAACTTTTTCCTCTGTCATTCTGCTGAAAGTCTAAAGTAGACAAAGGAGGCATGCCAGTGCAAGGAGAAGGCCACCAAGTTCGTTATTGAGACCAGCATTGAGAAGAATGTTAAATCAATACTTGTCCAGCTGGTGATAAAGGATAACCTGCTCTTAACTGTAGAAATAAATGGAGGAAGAAATATGACTCACTAATATCCTTGACCTTTTTTCAAGAACAGAGAATAGTAGCAGCATGTGAAACCATTAGATATGAATACAGTCTCTTGAGAACTCTAAGAATGGAGTGCTATGACAAGAAATAAGCAAATTGGCTGGACAGGAAAGTGGTTCTATCTGCTGCCAGAAGAACAAAGAATATTTGAGTTTGTTGGTGTGGTTTTTTTCATTCTTAACACGCTTATAGCATTAGGGAATCCTAAGCACTGTTCTACTTTGCTGTTGACACAGCATAGCGGGGAGGGATGCGCAGACAGGTTGGAATAATTACAAGAAAGGATTAGTAGCTGTTTTGCAAGAGGTTGCTATTGCAACTTCTGGGAGTTGGTTTCAAAAGCAACTGCAAGTATGAGTGTCTCTCATTTGCTTTCCATGAAGAATAGTGCCTCTATAGTCTCTTGACATTTAGAATCAAATACCTCTACACTTTCCTTCTTTCTATTTTGGCCAGATAAGATTCTATAACCTCAAATCTTCCGTGTATATCCCTTTGTTTTGCAATTCCTTTGTGAAAGAAAGAAAACAACCATTGAGAAAGAGAGAAACAGGATATAAAAATAGGGACCTGCCCTCAATTCAATCCTTTTTTTGTCTTCCACTGAATCCTGCGTGGCAGTGCAGTGATGCAGCACCATAACCAACAGTCTGGCATCTGCAGCCTGCCAAGCTGAACCCTGAAGGATCAGCCATCATCAATCTCATATTTTACTGTCTGCTTTTGGCTCTTTGTTTATACATATTTATTTAAGACTGGAGATTTTTTTGTTTCAGCTCTTGGCTGGGGCCTCCCCTGCACCGCTGTCATTGGTGGCCCTGGACAGCTCCTTTACCTTCACCTTGTCATCCTATTTACTGCCCTTTTTTTAGTCCACAGTAGTCTGTAAGCTTCAAATACGTGCTTCTCTTCTGTCTTCTCTGCCTTTCCTTTTCTGTGCCTGTCCACAGGCTGCCTCCAAGCCACATCTCATTGCTGTTTGCAGACAAGCAGCCCACGATAAGTACGGCAGCAAGGTGCCCACTGCCTGCCCCCAACAGATTCCTTCCTTGCAAACAAGAGGCCTGGTTTGGTAAAAGAAATGCTTAATTAGAAATCTTCTTTATGTTTGTGGGCTTTAAATGTAGGCCTCACTTAAGCTCAGGTACAGGTATTTATCTCATATGAGACAGACAGACTTCAAATGAAGAATGTGAGCTTTGTAAAGCTGCAAGGCTTTTATCTAGCAAAGGGTCCGTGCTTGCCTCTTCATCCTCCAGACCTGCAGTTGTAGTACCAGGCAACATGGTACCCAGCTGCGTGTGTTCCTCTTTTGACATCCCACCATGTCAGAGCCAGGTCCATGTCAGACTGGTTCAGATATTTTTTCTCTAGGACTGGCACGTCACAGTGCTGGCGAGGTATGGCTGTGACTGCTTCACCACTTGACCTGTGGCTCCCTCTCATCCTCACCCAGGTGGCCTGTTTCAAATTCCTGCTCAGCACGATGCCATGTAGGAGAAGTAGAGAAATTTTTGTCCCTGCATGCTGATGTCTGCTGGCACGTGATAAATGCCTGGTGTCCTCACTGGTGGCTTTTTTTAAAGAACTTACAAACCAAGGTCAGAGTGATTATTCTCACTAAGTCTTAAAGCCAATTTCTGGATCACAGACGAGAATAGCATTGCCTGCATTCCCCACATGCCTGTTCATCCTGCTGTTAGGTATCATTGCTGTGGCTGACCAGGAATGTTTTCTTACCTGCATGGCCAGAGATAAAGATGGAGTGCTAAGAGAATCTAATCTCAACAAAGCCTCCTTTGGATCAGAGAGCACTTCTGCTCTTTGGTGTACTCTTTCAAAGAAAATCCTTTGAGCAAACCTAGGAGAAGCATGTCAAGCTCAGTCAGTTGTACGTGGGCATGAATATAACGTGCAGAGAGGTCCAGGTGTTGTGAAGGTGCTCGCTGTAGGCTTCAGACAGAAGCGTCCCAATTGTGAACCTGTGCAACCCTTGAGGGACTTTGATGTTCATGACCATTTTTAACATTATAAATATTTTTTAAATGCTATATATAAGTTGTCTTCAGACATTTTCAGGTCATAACTAAACTACTAGGCTTGTTCCAAATTAGGGGTGGATGGCATGAATAGCACAGTGTGAGTCAGACCCATCACATGTTCTAAATTAAACTTGTGCTGAGCCAACATTGATCTTAAGACTATTTCTGAAAATCTCCCTACCTTACAGAAATTGCTGATAGTGTTTCTACAGAGGTTGATAATGTAGAAAAAAATAAAGCAGAAGCATGGAGGACAACTGTGTGATGGGAGGACTCAAAAAATGCAACTAGGAGAAAGTATTCTGAATAGACAAGTTAATGAAATAACAGCTTCACTAGCAGGTAGGTTTTGGCTTGCCTAGTACTCTTAAAAGTTCAAATTGCAAACCTCTAATGTTGCTGAAGCAGGGTTGTCTCCTAATAAATACAGATGGATGTTTCAGTACCTACACATTGGAAGCTGCCTGAAGTATAA
The DNA here is from genome assembly GCA_013398955.1 of Callaeas wilsoni. Lineage (NCBI taxonomy): Eukaryota > Metazoa > Chordata > Aves > Passeriformes > Callaeidae > Callaeas > Callaeas wilsoni. The sequence goes on from VWPU01020923.1 coordinate 14,044, forward strand.
CCACAAAGGGCTCCTGTTTTCTGGGGGGGGTAAAAAAGGAGTTATGAGGGTAACATAAAGATCAGAAGATAGAAGGTCTTGGAGGATTTATCTGATGATCTGTCCTCCAGTGGAGGTAATACATGCTTTAAGCGAGATTTCACCTGGGATACTCTGCACAGTTCTGGCCATACATACTTATGGCAGGTCAGTTCAAGCTTGTTCAAAAGATTAGGCAAAAGAAGCCCCAGCTATTAATTTCTCCTTTTTTTTTTTCCATCATCTTATCTGAGAAGGTGAAACTGAAAGGTTTTGGTTTCTGTAGCCCAGCAAAGAAAGGTAGAGTGCGATTAAGCTGTTTGTCTGTGAGGGAGATGGGATCGTGTTTTCTGATGGGAAGATGGTAGCCTACCTGCAAACAAGAGGAAATTGAATAGCAACATATGACTGTGAACAGACAATGAGTGCTTTTAAGCTGGAAATGAGGAAGGCTCCCAGCTACCAGAAGAATGAGACTCTGGAAAGAGCAGGGTCAGAAAAGCTGAACAACTTGTTTTTAAGATTGCATCAATGAAAGTCATGCCATTGCAGGTGTGCCTGGAGCACCACAAAGGACTGAAGCCTACACCCCTGCAAGTAGTTTCCATTCCCTTTGTGAAGGGAAGGTAGTAAACTTCTTAATCTGAATATGCTGAGGTTCTAAAATACTTGTTTTTCAATATTTCTACCTTCTTTAAAACAGGTCATTGCTTACTTTAGACCTTCACAAACCCTGTTCTCTCATAGGAATGGTTCCCAAAAACGCAAGGTGTCCCCTCACCGATGGACACAGAGGCAGGGGGCTGCCTCTGCCAGGCTGACATTGCAGCCTCTGCTGCTGCCGCTGCCGCTGGTGAACAAACAGAGCTCTGTTCATTTTTTGCTCCAGCACAACGAGCAGGGGGCAGGGAATGGGACAGAAGAAGGATGAGCTCGGGGATGGAGGTTGCTCAATAAGACGGAGAAAAACATAATGAGAGAAGACAATGTATATTCAGGTTCATAAAGAAATTAATTCAATTATACACGTTAAACAAAATTTGGAAGGGTTTGCTATTGCTCTTTTTATTGCTGTTCACAGGACAGCTTATCTGTTCATTTTTTTCTGTTTTGCATGCTAATGATAAATCAAAGCTGATCATCTAGTAATTGCCATTGATCCTGATTTAGGAAAATCTGAAAATGTCCAATACCTTCCCTTTTTCTCATTGCTTATGTCTTCTCCCTGCATTCCAAATAGCAAGCTGCTGTTGTGATATGAAAATCCTTTTAAAGAGGGAAGCATCCAGACTGTATTGAGAGCACTGGAAGAGACATGCTTATCTTCTGTTGGCCACTTTGAAAGTCTCAGTCTGTGTATTTCCATCCATTTGAATTATGTTGCTTTGGTCCTTCTGAAAGCAAAGCAACCATTATTACAGTAAAGAGAAAAAATCTATTACAAGTTTTACAAGACACAGTACTCTGAAAAATGTGGCATTTTAGAAGTGTGGGCATTAAATTTGTTGGCCTCTGCCTAACTGGGCTACTAAGAAGCTGTATTGGTGTTGTTCTAGTAAGTTAAAAATGGGATTTTAAAATGTTTTTGTGATGTCACTAGAACAATGCATGACATAAGAAGAGTAAATGCTGAAACATGAGAGTCTTAATTCTGTGTCTGATTCTGCATTTTCATTGGGGTGAGTGGAGGCTGAGGGAAGAGGGACTTTGATTTCACTTGGGGGCTTTGGGATTCTTTTTAGCTTCACCACATACAGGCAAGTGTTTGAGCACTGATGAAGGACAGTCCAGTTACTCTGCTGACAGCAAATGGAAGCAAAAGGTCAGACCATGAGGCGTGTCCTACCTGCTCTGACGTGTGGCCATCATCTGGCCCTACTCCTTCTTCAGCCTTGCTGAGGAGGGATAGCCAGGGAGGGGTGTAGGCAAAAAGTTTGTCTCGCTCTGTCACTGCTGCATGTGCAAAGAGGTGAATCCTCTGGCCTTTATAAAGGCTGTTAGGTTGACTTTTTTTTTCTTTTAATCAGGGCAATGTTCATTTTTCCACAAATAAAGTGGCAGATCTGTTTACTTCATATTTACATCGTAGACTCAGGAAGGTTGAAATCTCCCTGCAGCATAGCTGTTCCCTTTTGTCTCTATGATCACTCCTCAATGCTAGACCAATACATGGGAAAATGGGTGCAGGTTTGGTATTTCCCTGAATATCTTCACTCCTCGAATCGTCATGATGATCCCTGTAAACATAGATAGGTAGCAATGCCCTTAGAAAGTAGAAAAATGGTTTTCTTTCTTCCCTAGTCTTTTTAAAAGACTGGTTTTTTCATTCACTCTTGGTAGTGAATTAGGAATTTGCTGTATCATTGTTAACTAAGCGGAATAACGACAGTCTGGAAATAGAAGTGGCTGCAGCCTGTGCAGATAGATGTCAGCTGTTGCTCAATGTCATTATGAAACTGTGAAGTCATCAGAAATAGCCCGTACAGGGAACGTGAATATTGGGCACAATACCAGATTTCCAAACTGAAAATAGAGAGACGGAAACTTGGGTGAAAGAAAGAAGTATCACATGACATAAAAGCGGCTCCAGTCCTTTTTGGCTCACTGGAAGTTTTTGGCTGTCTGTAATATCTGATACCCACAGAAAAGATACATGAAGATCCATGACCAATAAGTGCACTCTTGATACAAGATGGCCTGTAGAGTTTCCCTATGCTTAGTGGGAAGTTTCTCCACATTAACATTGAAGCCATGCAAAAACATGACCCTTGAAAGTGAACAGGAGGAGGAGATTTAGGAAAGGATAACTTATCTTGTCAGTGACACCAAGGAAAAAGACACGGAAGAGAAATCCAATAGCTTTAGCAGTAAAGGTGCTGTTAGCACTGTCAAGGATGAAAAGGAAAGCCTTTAAGAAAAAGAGGCAATAAATTTGCTTTCCAACTCCTTTATCACCCATTACATAAAAAAGCCTGAGGCAACAAGATCCTACAATTTGAAAGAGTCTTAATGGCGCAAAACTCAGCCCAGACATTGGAACAAAAGCTATAGTCATCACATTTCTTTACTCTCTGGACAAAGTACTTATTTTGTAAAAAGCAGAATATAACTCAAGAGCCTGGGATATGCCAATAAGCAAACCTCCCTTTACTCAGACAATAAAGAAACAGATCAGGAGACAGGACTAAATGCAAGACTTCAAACAGCAGCCTGTTAACCCATCAGACCAATGTGGGTTTGAGATGAAGGTCCACCAGTTTTTCACCTACAGGAAATGACATCATCTGTGCCCTTTGGAGTTTCTCTTGTAACATCAAAGCCAAAGATTCCACAACTTCTATCAGCAGTTAGTGCTGTTGTAAAAGTGAGAGGTATCTGCTTATTCATATAGCATGATTCAGCTTCTTTTGCTTCCAATAATGTTGAAATCACAGCTGAGTGCTCGTTGCATAGCAGTGATGTTTCAAAAGAAGAAGAATAGAGACGTTAGTAGTTGAAACACTTGTTATTGTATTACTGCCTCAAAAATATTTCTGTGTCACTTGTTTGCCATAGATAGAGAAGTCAGCAATGAAGGAGAAGGTAGCTGGCACTCATCATTGACAGAAAAAGAGACAGTGTGTGAAAAAGTATTTTTACTTACGAACTAATACCAGATAATCCTAATGAGGCTGCAGGATGTCAGCTGTAGAAATCAGCAGCCAAATCTCACAGATTTTAATGAAACTTAACAAAATAAGGCAAAGAATGTTTTTTTCTTTTAATGGTCCAATAGCCTGGTCTTTATTTGTAACTGAAGGGTACTTCTGTGAAGAAATCATTAGTATTGTTATAGTAAGATGCAGAGCTCCCAGGAGAGAAAAGGAAAGCACTGCATCTGCCTTCACTGGATTCCCAAGGAGAGCTGTCTTTGATGCCTCCACTGGACATAATTTTTGGCCACTGACGGAAGGCTACTGCTGGGAAGAACAGGCTCAGACCTGAACAAGCAAAAAGACAATTTTCACTATACAGAAGTGTGAGATGTTTTCTGGGAATAAAGCTCAGATCAAGCTGGTCCCTCATAACATTAATTCCATGAAAATGAAATTTAAGGCAGTGATTCAGGCAAGTTTCTGTTTGAAACTCTAAACTGAGAGCTACTGTCCGTGAATAGTTCTATTTTCCACAATTTTCTATGGTGATAAATTTTTATGTTACCTACAGAAGAATAACAATACATATAGCTGACTATACCCATTCTTAGCACAGTTAAAGGAGGAAGGCTAGTTAAGGCCATGAAACAGGCTGCTCTGGATGTACAGATACATTTTATCTTTCTGTTTTAAAAATACATAAAGAACAAATGATTCAGTATTATATTGTCTCAATCATATTTATTAAACTAATAGCAGGAATAGAAAAAAGCATTAGTCTACCCAAATCTACTAACAGGTAGTAAACAAGCCTCAGACAGCTCAAAATTGTGAAGGCTATACAAGAGCTGTAGAGAGCAAGCAGCATCATTTGTCGTATTAGGTTTCGGAAAAAAATACTAGAGAAAAAAAGTTGCAGATAATAAGATGATATAACCCTGCATGAGTGTACAGTTACATTAAAAAAAAAAAAAATCCCCCCCGAATGGTTTACTTGATATATCTAAATTTCAGGAGTCCATTCTTCAGCCTTTTACTGTACAATTTTGGTATCTCATAGGTAGCATACATGCAGACTTAGGGATACCAGAACAAAGCTTAAGATAAAAATTAAATGTGCTTATACAGTGAAAGGGATTTTTTCATAATAATATCTTGGCTGCCTTACTGTGTCTGTGACCAAAGATTTTAGACTTGAAGAAAGGACAGTTTCTATGTTTCAAACAAGCAAATAACAAAGAAACTCAGTTATGGCATTCTGTATTTTAACACCATATTTAATTCTACATCACCTACACTGTAGTTACTTAGTATTCTGAACACCCAGCATATTCTGTTTAAAAAAAAAACAAACATAGAAAGTATTAATTGTTTTCTTCTAATGTTCTTTCTAGTTTGCATGACACTGCAACTGTAATTCCATATTTGCAGTTACAGCAATAGCCAAAAAAGATTGTTTCCTGCAGAAACCCAAAGACCCACCTTTTCAATGGAGCTCATTGCTTCTAAAGTGTATGCTTTGCCTGCTAGCAAACATCTGCCTCCAATTTCTATGCAGATGCTCTTGATCACATGTATCTGAGTCATGTTTCTTCTGGAATCATAGGCAATGAATTCTCTAAATATTGAGCTGACCTGGTGTACTGAATAGCCACTTATTCACTGCTTCCTGTGCTGGGGTACAGCTGATGCAGCAATGCTGCTGTGTTCTCAGCTTAGATGTCAGCAGTGGAGTAGTTCATAGCCCGATGGGTAATAGCATTTAAGATAAAAAGTGATAAAAATACGTTCTTCAGAGAACCTCACAATCTTAAGGAAATTCCCTTTCTTCCACAAAAAACACCTCCTCACCCACTTTCCAAGTCTCAGCCCTTCTTACTCAATCAGCACGTAGTTTCTTCCCTGCCACAGCCATCATCAGGGTCCGCTGGGGATTATTTACAGTGCTGACACTTTTGCTCTCACGTGGGTCCCGAAGCTGTCTCTGGCAACTTCAGCAGAAGAGTGCAGCTAAGCTTGGCAGAACTGAACCGGGGAGCAGTGACAAACAAGAGGACTTAGTGACACCACAGTCCCCTGCAGCTACTTCCTTTTAGGAAAAAGCTCATTAGCGTTAAAGCTAAATTTTGCTTAACTAGTTGATTTAGTTTTGAGGTCATCAGCTGAAGAAGTTAAAGTTAGGGACAGAAGTGCTATAAACAAATAATATGATAATTATAACTCACTGCTGAATGTTTGTCCCAGTTAAGAACTCTGTGTTCAGCTTTTTCTTCTCTGTTAGTGACTGTCAACATTTCACCTGCCCTATCTAATAGGCGCAGTTGTGTGATGCAAGTCACTTGCTCCTTTGCTCAGTTATTTCCTCCCTGTTCAATGAATAGTTAGCCAAGCTAAAAATAAATGTGAATTAGTCTGTAAATACTATGTTTGGGCTGCAGGCTGTTAGGTAGAAGCAAATTCAGCCAACCATTGTATATGTGTGATAAAATGAAATTGTGCATTGATTTTTCTCCTACTTTGAACTCTAGGCTGTCTTGTATTTCTGGCTAGTGCTAGAACAATAAGGCTGTATCTGACAAAACAGAAGTGGACTTTAAAATGCAGAATATAAATATTTGGAATGTGCCCAGGGAGATGAGTCTTGAACCTTCCTTTTTTGCAACAACAGTCAGTCCTGCTCTTCACTGAAAATTTGCCAAAATTCAAGTTACTGTTTTTGAACTGAAGAAACAAAGCAAATGAGAAAATGTGCCACCTTGAAAACAGATCTCCTGCTGTGAATGCAGCAGTTCAGTAGCAGGGACTTGAGTGTTCTGTGGTGTCAGGGGTAGTGGAGACTCCTGCAGAGCCTGGGAGCTGCACGACTAAGCTCTGGAGGTCCCTGCACATGTGTTACACCAGACGTGGTACAGTGAGGTAGCTCTGAAGCTGTCATCCTGACCTGCCCATACTGTTGAGGGGCTCGTTCAGACTAAAAAGAAAAACTCAGAGTAATACATGAAGTTAAAATACCTCCTTTCCCCACCACACCAAAAGGAAAGCAGGGTTTGCCCTGCCTGAGGCCGACTGTGGCTGGTGTTGCACCATTGCTGTTTCTGTGCTTTCCTCACGGCGAGTGTGAGTGCCGGCTGCTGCGGGGATGGTGCAACTTGTGAGCTGCACAGAGGAGATTATGAACTCTCTGTAAGCACCTTTAATGTCCACCAGGCTCCCATTTTGTTTGTAAGCCCAGTCTCTCCTTCTGCTATCTTAATTGCCTCCACATTCCATATTCAGCTGCACTTGCAAGCAGTGATGTTGCAAGGGTGTCCATAGAAGGTTACTAAACCTTGATGACCCTTGGTTATCGGGAAGAACTTATCTTGCCAGCTGTTTTCAAGAGAAGAAGAGATGCAGAAGGCAAAGCTATGTCAGTGAAGGTCCCTGAATACTTTAAAGGCCCCCAAATTCCCTAGCAAACAGTGATCAAAAGGAAAAATTTCCAAAGCTGGGAAAGGCAAACAGCGTTTTTTGTTGTGTCTAATTCTGTTGATTTCTTGTGCAACTGTAACAGAAACTTTTGAAAAATCTCTGTGCTGTATCTCAGCCATATCTGCTCCTGCGTTTACACACCACCAAATGCGTAGAAAATGGAAAGTAAAGTGCTCAAAAAAATGAGGATGGTTGTGTATGTGTGTGTAGGTAAGGGCAGGCATGTAGGATTGGACAGGGGTAGGAATTGCTCTGACTAGACACTTGGACCACAAGGTTCTACTTTCTTATGTTAACAGACTGAATTTTTGTGTGAAAGAAATACATCTTGGGGCCTGCTGGAGGGAGGGAAAAAGGTTCATCCCTAAACCTACCTCATGCCAAGGGAAAATAAAGAAATACAGGTCCAGATACAAACTCAGTTTTCTGGCAGGCATAAAGCTCTGAAAACTTTATAAGTCTATACCATCATCTAATTAAAAAAATGATACACTAAATTTGACTGGGCACACAGGACCTCTGGGTAGCCGCAAGCAGATCCAAATTTGAAAACCTGTTTATTAATTTTTTTTCTTTCACATGTTGATCTTATCAGTGATGACTTCAGAGTCAGATTTTAGGTTAGTATTTATTAATATGTAAACATACATGTTCAAATAAGTCATTCTCAACAGTTAACTAATTACTAGCATGGCGTGATTTGTGCAATGTTAACATCACTTAAGGATGATGTGCTCTACTCCTCCTTGTGAAGTTTTGTTTCAGGAGGTAGAGACATTGTCTAAGTATTTCTTCCATTTTGTCTAAATTCTTGCTCCCTTTTGGCTTAACCTGACTTTCGTAGGGCCCTGGTTTGTGTTTGTCTCTTTGGACAACCTACAGCTAAATTAGTGTCTGTCAGGCAGGGTTACGTGATGTGACATATTGCCTTAGGACTCTGAAAACTCTGTCACTCGGCATAAGCTGAAGAGTTTCAGCTCCAAGGATCTGGAAGCTTTCTCACTTGCGAAGTGTTTTGATTCCCACCTCAAAGCCACCAGCATGTTTGACAACATTGACATCTCCATTCAAGTGAAGAAAAATACTTGAAATTTTAGAAATATAACAATATTAAGCTACCACCTCTGCCAATGAAGTCTAATCCAATAAATTATGTGAAATTTCTACCTTTAACTGCCAAGTATCATAAATACTTCTAACTGGATAACTAAATCCATCAAGTCCATGACTTTTTCCACACCATGCAAGAACCATAAACTTCAGAAATAGTTTAGATTTGTCTTTTACTAATTTAAAAATAGAAAGCAAAAAGGTATCCTGTGCTTGAGTGGCATCTTACAAGTAGTCTGCAAAGTAAGCATGGTCAGTGTCAGTGTGGTCCTGGTACGATGCATATGAGCAGATGCTTGTAGCGCTCTTCTGACTTCAAAGCAGCCTTGTGCATGCCTCAAGAAATTATTTCATGGTCAAGCTTGAAAAATCTTGGTAACAATCAAGTGTAGAATGTGGCTCAGAGGTAAAATAGCAAAAAGCACTGAGCATGGTTTAAGGATCCAGTGTCAGGTGAGTACTTTCTTGTGTCACAGCCTGGGAAGCCAAAATGCATATTTTTTCCAGCATGATCTGGCATGAGTTTTACTGAAATCATCTCTCTTGTTTTTCTGTGCAGCTCTTTCCACAGTGCTTCCTACTCATCTGTGCTTCTCTGCTCTTTCCTTCGGCACCTTCACCTGACTCTCCCATTTTCTTGATGACCATTGTATATCAACTATTTAACAAGCTGCTGGCCTGCCAGTGCTCTGAACTGCTCATTTGCAAGAGCTGATTTGTCTAATGTCTTCAATTCATGAATAATCTCTTGAATTCTCTACTGACATCAGTTTCCTTTCAGTGCAAATAATTTCATCTACCGTGAATATTGCCTGGCAAAGCTTAAAGTCTTGGCTTTCCTCTTGCCTTCTTTTTTCCTTCAGTCTGTATTGCAGTTCACTGCTCTTTACCGCATACCCTGTCCCTTGATAGTCTCCTTCACAACTTTTGCTTATTCATTTTCTGCTTTATCATAACCATCTGTTATCTTGGACTCACTCCTCTTTTAACATTTTCCTTTGTAATCATACCTGTTTCACAGGCTTTCTTATTGGTACTGCCTGATGACTGTGCTTCTGATCTCTTAGCCTGCTACAGGAGAAACATAGCATCTGCTCATGCAAATCTGTGCCAATGCTGTGTTTATTACTCCCTCCAAACCACGAAATTTTTCCTCGAAACAAATATTGTCAAAAGAGAAATGAGACCGAGTGGGACAGTTGGTAGAAACAACACATCCAAATGAATATACATTATTCTGTAGTGTATCTTGTATCTCATTCAAATATCTCTTGGCATATGCAGAAACTGCCCAGGACACATGGCTCTGCTACCTTGCCTTCTGCCCAGCTGCCTGCCTCTGTAGCCCGCTGGCTGCTGTCCTTCCCCTAGCGACAGTGTTTGTGTGGACATTGCAGTGGCAGCGCCTGGTAACAGGATCCGCTATTTACATCTACTGCAGGACATGACTCCTGCCCCGGCCCTGCTCTCCGAGTAGGGTCTCTTGCTCCATACCCTTAACTTCTGCAGTTATTTAGATGAAAGATACAAAGAGTCGACACCTTGTTGGCAACAGAATAGGCCACTGTTGATTTGAAATTTTTAAAGTTAATACTATTCCCAAGTTTCTTTTCGTCAGTAAAAAAACCATTCACTCTACTGGATCTGGGTAGAATTTATGGGGATAATTAGCAATTACAAGCAGATCACAATTACTAATTCACTGCAGCATTCCTGGAACATACTGTTTCCATTCCTGGATTGTTACATTGGCATTTAAATTATTAAAGCTGCATAATAACAAGTCATACGTTCTCCCTGGAGGACCTGAAACATTCTGACATTTCTATTAATGAAAATGCTTCAAAAAGGTTTTTTTAAAAAAGTTTTCATGAATTGCCATAGGAACATGCAACTGTGTTAATAGGCAACAACATGTCCACTCAATTTAGGAAGAGATTAGCAACTTTATAATAAAGAAAGCTTGTTGGGATGCCTCTGAGAGCATTTTTCATTTCTTCGTTCAGATACGTATGTGTGTGTGAAGGCTTCTCAGGTCAAAATAATTTCTCTTGAGTTGCTGTTTTTAAGGAGTGCTCAAGATTAATGCTTGGTTTGGTACAAATTCTTTACAGCACTGCTCTGCAATGTGTTTTTCCAGTCTTGCTCTCTAACCCCCATACAAGTGACTCGGTTTGGATGAAAACTGATTACAATGTCCACGTTCTGGTGTTCCGTCCCACCCTGCTTCCTTCCCTCCTCCGCACAGGCGGGGTTGTTGTGCTTGGCTGCCTCTTGCAGGGGCTTGAGAGGCACAGAGGGCCAGTATCTCCCCCCAGTTCCATGCCTGTGGTGCTGGGGAAGGCAGCTCCCTGTAGCCACAACGTCATGGGGGCATGAGTGCCGTGCATGCTGCTTCTTACTTTTTCCACCTGAATTTAGGTTTATCGCTATTACTTTTTCTGCAATTGTGGAAGCCACTCCAGAAGAAACCAAACAAGTTCACTCAGTGATAGAGGACCTGGTGTAGTGCTGATTGAAGCTAAAGAAATGTTTCCGTTGACCTCAGAGGAGGCTGGATGTGGGGAGGAGGAGGAGGAGAAGGAGGAGGAGGAGGAGGAGGAGGAGTGCCAGAGAGGCTGATAGGCAGCTGCTGTGCCTGCAGCCAGTGAGGCCAGCCTTCTGCTGGGCAGCTTCCAGCATCTCCACCACCAGTGCTGGGGTTTTTTGTCTCCATTTTTAAGGAAAGAGCAATAATTGTTCACATGCGATATTGCAATTTGCAAAAACAAAACTATTGTGTGAGACATGGCATTTATTTTACTGTGAGATTTCTTGTCACACTCTGTCCTAATAGGGTGCAAATCAAAACACAATCCACTGGCAAAGGCCTGTCTTTAAGGACAGACACACTCTGTAATGTCTCTTCTTCCCTCAGGGCCTGGGTTATTTTTTAGCTTACTCCTATCAGGTAGTTCCTTGCCCTGAACTTTCTGGACTGCTTGTCCATGCAGTGTTTTTAGTCTGTGTGCCTGTTGTTCTTCTTATGGGAAATTGCTTAAGGTTTTAAACTGTGAGCTGAAGGGACAGGTGAGCAAAAGTAGTGATGATCGACTGGGTGAGATGGTTCCTGCTGTTGAATGACAAAACACACCTGAGGTGAGAAGCAAACTCTGTAGGAGAGACCAGAATAAGCTTGGTGCTCCTGCCTGCTGATGGAGAACAACCCACCATGCCTGGGTTCAGCAGTGCAAGGAGAAGGAGAAGGTTGGAAAGGCAATAAATACCTTGACCTGGCATGATCTGAGGGATTTAGGCTGCCTACTGCTGCTGCTGGGAGTCCATAGCAGCTGGGTGCCTCATTCTTGGGAGAGTTTTTGGGAAAAAAAAAATCTTTCCTAATTGCACCGAGGAAAACCAGTAACTGGAGTGTCAGCCTGAGTATACACTAAAAAAACAGATCAATTAGTTTGATTTGTTTGATGTCAGTTTATTAATTTCTATATGCATTTTATTATTTGGTAGAAATTCTTTGGTTTGACCACTCAAAAGTTATCTGAAGGCTTACAGATATAACAGTGTGACTCAATGTCATTTTTAGCAAAACAAATTAACACTGCAGATGCTGAATGATATGAGGTTGTAATTTTTCTTTCAGCATTGTTTTCAAGCAGATATAATTCCAGATATAATTTTCTTCTTTTAAACCTTCACAGAAGACATTACTTCCCATAAATTTAGGTGCATATTATGTGCATAGGGCTCCTATCTCAAAGCACACCTCAGATCTCAGTAACTGTTTTCTGAGGTAGAGTAGTAATACTTCAAATGGTCTGAATAAGGAGTAAATTTATGTTACCAACATCAGATCATCCAGTACCCTGCTAGTTGTCTATCAGTGTCCACTCAGATGTCTGTCTAGTCTAGCAACTCCTTTGGACAGCTGTTGCTGAGGGACTTTTGTGGAATGACTTGTCCACTGTGGAGGTTTTGTCTGTCTTCAGCAGCGAATCTGCAGTGGACATGGCACATCACATGCTCCCGTATTGGCCAGGAGGATTATCCTTTTTGTTTAAAACTCTTATACTGCTTAGCATAAGTTTCCTTTTATTCACTAAAATAATTTAAAAAAAATCAAGATTTCGATTTGATGAACTACAGTTTTACTAAACCTGTATTATGCAGAGGCATGCACAGGCCTCTTTTTTTTGTAGACTGCACTCATTTTTCTTTCCTCATGACGATGCCATATTCCTCCTGCCAGGGTGAAAAGCTTCCAATCATTCTCTGAAAATATATATAGAATTTGGATATCTAAATCCACCAGTGAAGGTCAGTATGGAGTGCTCTTTATTTCTATGCTGCTACTGCATTTCCTGTTATGTGTTTTCTACATACTTAAATTCTCAATGCACATTGCAAGGACACTATTATAATGAAGGTCATATAAATCCACAGCCAGGCAAGAAACAGGACCCACTTCCTTCACTTCAGACCGCATCCTTAAGAACTCTGGGCTATGTTTTGTCCCTGTTAAACATCCTTCAGCAGGATATTGTGACTTTCTTTTTAATAGTCTTTGCTTCTTACCCCAGACAACTGAATGTGGGCATCTCTACATGTCTTTGTCTGTTGCACTCGTATTGGCTGTGGCTTCTAATTGAGACTTGGGTTTTTCTCAGCTGTGAAAGAGCCACAGAGTCCTTAACCTATTAAAACAGTCTTTAAATTAAAGAGAAGCAGATGTCACTTTCTGGCTGAGATCAGCCCTTACATACAGAGCTCTTCTTTTGCACATGGGGCCTAATTGGTTTATATGATGGTTCCCCTTGGGATATTTGGGACTTGGATCAGTAACCCAGCGCCACATCGTGCTAAAGCTTTTAGTTGTGACAGCCACTAGCATCTCACTGCCTTTCATGTAACATTATGGTTCTAAGCTGTTGTGTTGTACTCAGAAGTGGTTCAGCTTGGCTGAAAGGTGCAGCTCCTTCCTCGAGGACATCTGTGTCATGGTGGTTGTCATTTATTTTCTCTCCTTTGTCACATACCCAGTAACAAGGCTTAGTTACCCAACAGCCATGATCTGTCTGCACAGAAAAGCCGGACCAAGGAAAACTAGTTCTTACCTCCACAGTTGTTAAAGATGTTCCTGCTAAGCTAAGTTCTAACATAAATTACATCGGTAGCTATTTCTAGGTGGAGCTACCTTTACATATAAACTCTACAGGCTGAGAAGTTTGCATGGAAGGTTGTTTTTTTCCATCATAATTTGTATTTGTGCTGCTGGTACAGGCAGATCAATTTTGGCTCCTGATTTTCTTTTATCTTTTTCTTTCTTTCTGCTATGTCACTGCTCTCTGTTTTTCAAACTAAAAATTAATCCAGTGTCAGGAGAGCAGTAAGAATTACCAACAAGAAAGATTAAAGCAAGGTACAGTTTATAAAGACTGATAGCAAAGGAAGGAAATTCACTTTTTCTTCCACTTCAATGTAGCAGTTCTCTTGGGTGAATTATTCATGCCGTTTCCACCCCGGCTGTATTAAAAAAGGTGTAGCAACAGCACAGCCTCGCCTGAGAGTCATTTTATTCCTATTTCACACACACTCCAAGGGATGGCTTCTTAGGAATGACCTTTTTTTAATCCTGTGGCCTCCTTTCACGCAGCTCAATCCCTGCAACTGCAATACAAATCCAATAGAATAACCACCATAATGAATGTGGCTCAATTTCTGATGCTACTGGTATGTATCTGCTCCTTTTGCTTTTTTCCCCCCCTCAGAAGGAAAGCAAAGAATAAAGACCAGCTGGGGAGACTCCCATCACTTCATGTCATTTTTCTAATTAGCCTTTAGGATTCTTCCAGGAGTCTCCAGGGGCTGAGCCTAATCAAAGGCTGGAGATACTGTCAGGAAGCAGTGCGTTCATTCAGAGAGTGTGCTTTCCTCCTGACACTGCTTGTACTTCCTTTCAAGTTCTTTTAAGAATTCTTTTAATTCCCTTATTGCTCTTTTAACCTCCTTGTTTTCCTGCTACTATCGAGGAGCAAAGGAATAGGAAGTCTCAGCAGTTTCTTCACATATCACAGTACCAAGGGAGAAAAACTGGGAAGTAATAGGGCTTAGAAAGAATATCCTTCTTCAGTTCAAGGATGAAGCATCTGATTATTCAGCCTTTTAAGCAAACTGCAAAATGATGAGCCAAATCACCCTCAGGTTCCATATATTTATATTAAAGCTGTATCTTTTGAAGCATTTGTGTTCAGTGTAATGCCAGTGGTATGTTAAAGTTGGGTCAGTAAGATTAGGGCTCAGAAATGGTCCACAGAGTTATTTTGTGAATATATTTTGTGCATAGAAGTCATCTCAAATCACACTTCAGATAGCAGTAAATATTTTCTGGTATATAAGGTGATGTATGCCATTCTTGTCCCAGTACTGTAACTTAGTGACGCCTTTTAATTGTGATATGAAGAAGAGAGATTTAATGGCAATTTTGAGTAAGATTTTATTTAAGAAAAACCATTACTAAAGTGGATCTTTGTCCTACAAAACCAATCTGGGTCATTTCTCAGCACGCACTGAAAGCGAAAAACGAGGGACCTGTCAGTCAGGGAGCACAACCTCTTTGAAAGCAGACACCACTTACCAAACTTCATCAGGAAAGAGTCATGCTCCTGAGTGTGTAAGCACGACGTACTCGGTTTGGTCAAGAACCACCCAAAGATGACTCTCATGCCAGTTCAGCCATGAATTCGGGAAGAAATATGTCTATTTTTAAAAATAAAATAAAAACTTCAGGGTTTCAAACTAAAAAAAAAAAAGTTGCGCTAAAAATCATGTCAGTTCCTTTTGTTAGTAGAGTCTGGGTATTCATTTCCCCATCTAGTATCTTCTTTACAAGCAATTTTCCTACTTTGATTTCCGTCCTGCTTGTTTTATTTGCACTTTGTGCCTTGGCAGAGACAAGGTATAGGAGCAGAAGACTTTTTAACAGCAATCAGCAGTCCTGTCTGACGTCCTATATTTGTAGTACTCTCTGTTTTCTGAATTTAGGGAGACTAATGAGAATATCAAAAGAAAAGAGGTGGCAACGTGCTACAACTCTTTGCAGAAAATTGAGTTGATTTTGCAACAGAAGAGATTTATGTGCTTAGGTAATCTTTACCTAGAGGCTGCCATCTTTTTATTATCATGATCCTTTTGAAATGACTGGCTGGCATTATTTATTTAAGAAATTATTTTTGTTATTTTGTGTTCTCTGAAAGCCTGCAGCCTATAAGGAAGGACATGACATATGTGTTTCCTCATCCTTAGACAGACACAGGCTCTTCTGCAACAGGAGCCAAGTTTCCTTCAGCAACAGTAGCAGTTCAGTTCCACGTTTGCCCCTCAGTTTTCTGCATCACAAATTTGCATGCTGAGGTTTCTTTCTCCCTGGCTTCAACCTCATTCCCATCTGTACCAGCCACTTTTGGTGATGCTCTGGTGTTTAGTTAGTGCCAGTTTGCTGTTTTGTAATGTTAACCTGCTGCAGGAACCTGGTTTAGGGTATCAGCTTGTATAACATGCAGTTTTTATGCTGCTGAAAGATGGATTTGGTGTTACCACAGTTACTGCTTTAAATGCAAGAATTCCCAAGAAATTATGACTTTATTCTTACCTAGCCCTGTTGTGCTTTTTCACAAAGAATATGCACTATATGCTTTCAATACAGCAGAAACATGAATCAGCAAAGCTACATATGCTTTCAATACAGCAGAAAGTTGTTGACAATTTTTTTTTTAATATATTAAAAAAGGGCCCAAACCCAAGTTTTGGCAGGCACAGTGAGAGAGTTTTAAAAATTACCATTATGGGGCATCCTGCCATCTTTCTCAGTGTACACTGCCTTCCTGTTTATGCCCTTGACTCCGTCAGAACCAGCGGTCAAGGGGGACGTGGTGGGGGGGGGGAGTGGGGGAATTGTGCCTAATTTGAAGCCAGCCTATGGAGAAAGGTGCAAGATTGAAAGTAGTTTTGTGGTAAATACAGATGTCCTGTTTAAAAACCAATAATTCATCTCAGCAATGCCTTTTCGGCTTGCTGAGCTTCCAGAGAGTGTTAAGGGCTATGATAAGTTGGCATTGCTGCTGCGGTATCGTAGCAACTCCAACAAATCAAGACTGCACCCTCAAACAATGAATCATTCATTTAGAAACCATATCTTCTCTTTCCCTTACTTGTGAAAGATTTATTCCTTTCAGGAAGAAAATTTATATCCACCATACAGACGTAGGCTGCACAATACCTCGTGGAGCATGTACAATAGCTTTGGAGGGATTGCTCAGGGCATTGCCTTCTGCCAAGGCAGTCATTTTAAAGAAGTCTGAAAAAGGCAGCAGTGGTAGCTGTTTGGATAGCTGCCACTCTCCAAAGCTGCTTGCATTAAACCTCTGCATTTTACCTGTCTTGCTGAAGGGAATTAATATCACGTCATTATATCTTTGGGTTTAGTTGCTTCTAGTAAGGTAGGTGAATCACCTAGTGAGCCAGCAGCTGAAAGTAATGATACTGCCAAGTTAGTTACTAATGATCTGCCTCTAACAAGCACCTAAGCTATAAGCAGGAGGAAAAAAAGTAATTATTTTCTTACTAGGAAATCCAAGCTGAGCACGTTGCTAAGAAACACATCAAAAGAGTCGGCTTAAAACACACTAAGTCAGATATCCTAAACTCTGCTAGACAGCTTTGAAATCTAAAATATCTGAGAACCACTGTAAGAAGCCATCTGAATGAGAAGGTTGTGAAGAAGAAAAGTGCTCTTCCAGGTCTGTGTCCAGTTGCTGAATTAATAACAGCATCAGAGCACAGGCTTTCTTTTTCCTTTGATGTGCAGATTGAAAGAGAGGACTTGGCTTAGAACATGTGAGCCAGTTTAGTTAAATTCAAATGCAGAAGTGAAATGTCTTTGCACAGTAAGAAGGTCTAAAATTATTCTAGCTCTGGACTTAAGCCCTTCAGAGAAGTAATATAGTTAAGTAATTTGATTAAATTAATAAATACAGACATATGCCATACTTAGGCTTGTTGACTACAAAGTAAACAATAAAAAAATTGCTTGGGCATCCAGTGTAATCAAATTTTATTAAATTTGTCATGCTAATTCTTGAATATTAGTTCAGGTTTTTCGAAGTCGACAAACCACCAGATTCAAAAATTGAGAATGTACTTCAAAGGGTTAAAAATAGTACAAATCTATATTTTTTAAGCTAGATTTTAGATCAGATGTAGATTTTTTTCTTATTACTCCACTAATTCTAAGGCACAAGGGCTCCTGTGTTGCCTTTTTTTCTTTCATTTGCGTGTGGCAAGTTTTTCAATCCTCATTGAAGGATTTGAAATATAAGGTGAAAGAAAACTTGGCAAAAACATTTCTTCTATGTATGGCTGACATTGTCAATAAAGAAATCGTCATTTCCCCTTTCTTTGCTTCCAGTTTTTTTTTCCAGAGTTGCTCAGGAGAACAATGATGAGTGCATAAATGGGTAGTTTCATTGGCAAGTACTTTCTTTTCTTCATTGGAAACAGAGGGTGATAATTAAGTTAAAGTACTTTACATGGAAGGTTTTGATATCTGCATGCACTGTTTTTGGCTGAGGTAGAGCTAAACTTCTTCATAGTAACAGGTATGGGGCCATGTTTTGGATTTGTGCTGAAAACAGTGTTGATAATTTAAGGAAGTTTTAATTATTGCTGAGCAGTGCTTGCCCAGAGTCGAGGCCTTTTCTGCTCTTTACCCCACCAGCCAGGGGTCTAGGGGTGCACAAAAAGTTGAGAAGGGACACAGTCAGGACAGCTGACCAGAGCTGACAGAAGGGATATTCCAGACCACGTGCCACCATGCTCAGCGTACAAAGGTCTGAGGAAAGAAGAAGGAAGAGGGAACATTTGGACTGGTGTCATCTGTCTTCCCAAGTTACCTTTATGCATGATGGAGCCCTGCTTTCCTGGGGATGGCTGAGCACATCCCTGCCCATGGGAAGCGGTGAATGAATTGCTTGTTCTGCTTTGCTTGTGTGTGTGTCTTTTGCTTTCACTAATAAATTGTCGTTATCTCAACGCCTGAGTTCTCTCACTTTACCCCTCCCATTCTCTCTCCTGTCACGGTGGGAGGTGGAGTGATCAATTGGCTGTGTGGGTTTGACCCCAGCTGATGATCTGGGGTCAAACCACAAGCACTGCTACCTCACAGCGTGCAAAACTTTAAACGCAGTAATTATTTGTGATTTGTTTTAACCATGAAGCAGTGGAGAAATAAAATGACCTCAATCATTCACTGCTGTCTTAAGGAAGCATCAGGTTATCTGTTGCACAGCACTGTAGAAGAGGATAGTAGACAAGTGACAGATAAGCTCTTTTGAAAAAGTTCATGGTGATACCTTTCAAAGCTATAATGTCCCAGTTTGTTGGGTTTTTTACATGAGGGCTTTTTGTTCCTATTTCCAGGTGAGGGAAATAATATATGCTGAAAAAGTCATGATTGGGGTTGAACCTACTTTAAATCTAGCACTTGAAAAGGACTTCTGATATACACAAAACTATAAAGATGTCTTCCTGGTTATAGGATCATCACTAGTACACACCCAAATTTCAATCAGTGCATTACAGCCCTTAGTTCATTTTCTCTCCTTTCCATCATCAGAAAAGACTGGAAACAGTATTTTTGGTAATCATAATGTCTTAATTAAAACTAAATATGTGCAGCACTGCTAAGAAAATATAGTGGAGGCACTCTCTATGCTAAAAGATCTGGTCCTTGAGGAGCAAGGAGATTAGAAGAAAACATTCCTGCAGTATTTGCAAATAAGTCTGTGGTCCGGCTTCCAGTTCCTTAGAGTTACATGGTGTATGTGCATTATTTTCTGTTCACCGTCTGGAAAAAAGTTACTAGCTTTCTAGGGAATTGCTTGTATCCGCACTCTTCTTTGGCAAATAAGAGAGAGAGGTTTGAGAGGTTAACCTCTAGCAGAAAGGTTTGTAAAGGTAGGACTGTTCACTACAGAAGGAGGCAAACCACCTCATTTTCCATTTCAGATCAGCTCAAATTGTTTAGTTGAATTTCAGCCTTAGTTAAACAAAACTTCAGAGTAGTGGTTTTAATCACCACTGTCTGGTTTGGCTCCCAAATTCAAAAGTGTTGTTAAAATCCATAATAGAACTGTGAGTTTTTTCTTATACGTGGATGGATTTTATTTTTTTAAATTAATGCCATCCTTTGTCTCTTGGCCTCTAGTACATTACAGTGCCACCTCTGAACAGAAGACAAGAAGCACTGAACTTCTCTAGCCAAAGGCGAAAGCAGTTTCTCTGTATGGAACCCATGTGACTGCTTAGAACATTATATTGTCTTCATTTAGAAGGAGTGAATGCTCCTTTCTTTCTATCATATACCTTCTAAAGCTGTTTATGCTTTACGTCTCTGGGAGCAGAATGGTAGGTTTTCATTCATCAGCGGCCAAATTGGCTGTATCAGAACTTCAGGTCTGGCATTTGAAGTTATGACTGCCCTCGTGCCCATGAAAAACTGAAGAAACTTTGATAGATTAAATGGAATCTTAGTCTTGATGACCTTTTCCTTGTTAGAAGAGATTGTTTTTTTGGACTATGGCCTCTGGCCTTCAAGTGTAGTATCAGATTTTTCCACTCGTGTGCTGTGAGTACTTAGTCATCAGGAAGTTCACTGCCAGAAAAATCATAGCTCTGCCTTTCCTGTTGTCACTTTTTAGTACCATTCTTTGAACTATTCATGTGCTGATGAGTTTTTCAGCAGCAAATGCAGGGGAATAAAGTTCCTGATTCCTCAGTGAACTGCTCACCACATATACTTCTTCAAAGGACTGAAAAAATGGAGGAGATAGATTCAGTTTTTAATTACTCAGAAGAGGTCCAATTTACTTCTCCTTCCTCCAGACATTTACAGGATATTTATCCTCACTTTAGCAGTCATTCGCTCTCAGACATGAAGATGAACACCACTCCCAAAGGGGCCAAGTGAATAAACTTTGGTTCATTGACTGGTCTGTGGTAGGAAGAACAGAAAACTGTAAGAAACCTTTCCATCTAGGTCTATCTGGCAAGAAAGAAAAAGGAAAAAAATACATGAGTTGCTATCTTCAGGAATTCAAAACTTCTGCCCTGAAGTGTATTAAATTTAGAAAACATATTAGCGTACCGCAAAACCCACAGGACAGATTTCAATTGACTCCACCTAGATTTTGGTGGCAAAACATCCTGGCCACATAAACCAGTGGAGCATTTTGTATGGAAATGTTGGCTTCAGCAGTTATTACTCACAAGTCAAAACAGAAAGATTTATTCCATTTTCCATTTCAGTTTTCCTCCATGAACCTCATGAGGAGAACTTCCTTCTTTTCAGTTTATCCAGATGCAAATACCTACAGAAAGTAGAAGGCAGTGAAGAATTCTTCCAGAAGTTTCTTCCTGCTGCAGTTTTCACACAGAAGCTTGTTGGAAAAGATTTCTAGAGTCAGAGAGGATGCTTGGGATTCACCTCTGAAGCATCTGCAGCTACTGTGGAAAACAAATGCAGCCACTTCTATGATGAGGCATTTTGGCTAAGTTTGTCCCAGTACATACATTTTCTGAAAGTAATACTTTAGAGCAGGTAAATGCATTGGAAAGGACTGTGGTCTAATGTCATGAGGCTCTGTAGCGCTGGAGGATCAAAAAGTGTAATGCAAACAAAAGAAAGTCAAGCAAAACTGAGTAATGAAGACACAAAGGGGGATGGTGTTACGTAAAAGAAGTCTTTCTTTCCAGTCGACTGAGGTATCAAACTAATTAAGGTGTTATTCATTCCTAGCCTAGTTTTTGAGCAAGCCTCAAACCATGTGGAGGCACAGCAGCTGGCTCCTATACCTATCTGATGTGGGAGGTCTCATGCCTTTCCCTGTCTTTCTGAGGTTTAAGCAGGTGAAGAATACAGATCCTGTCACACACTCTTACTAAAGTAATCTTCAGACTGTGCACCATTCCAAGCCTGAGCACCTTCTTAAATGCAAAGTTCTCAAGATATTTCATGTTAAAAAAAAAACAACAGAAAGTCCTTAATCAGATTTCTCATTATCTTGACTGCGGTGCACATACAGTTATCTTCATTGTATCTTTTAATATATATTCATCTCTTCTCTTTGCACATGTAGTCAAGGAAGACAGTGATGCTGATAAAATGTTGGTTTAACTGATGCTAAAGGAGATAACTTGGGCATGGCTAATAAAAGCTGAAGCCAGCATGATTAAAAGAAAAGAAAAAGAGGACAATACCTGTAAGCATAACAATATTGAATGGTTCTGGCTGGTGCAATGCAAACGCGATATACGGAGAAGGAAGAGCTGGGTGCTGTGGTGGTTGAGAGCACAGGAAAGTAGGGGTAATGTGGTTGTGACCCATTCCTCCCTTACAGGCTTTTATGACAGACTTTACATTTGTCCTGTTACTTGTTAAAGAGAAAGGGGATATAGGGAGGCAAAGAGGAAGCTGTAACCATTGTGCAGGGTGAAAAAAACGGGACTATAAGAAAACCCCAACAACCAAACCCAAAACCTGCCTTTATATAACAGAGCTGTTGCACACACGTACCAGGCTTTCAGCAGCACTGAAGCGCACTGCCTCAGAGGCTGGCCCAGATGTTTGGTGTTAGAAAACAGCTGGAGAACTAATGCAAAACACCTCTGAGAGGTGACCTGGGGGACCTAAGCCAGAGCCCTCTGATGCTCCTTTAGAGCATCCCCTGCAAAAGGAGGTGAGGCCTCCTTGTTTGAAATCTGAGTTCAGGGGTGTTTTCTCAGCCTCATGCTGCATGTTGTACTGAAAAAGGGGGGGAAATGGGACAAGCAATCCAAGCAACATTTGTACCTGTGATAATAATTTAAAAATAAAATATAGGCACTCCTTTGTTTTCCAGGCTGTTTCCCTACCTTCAAGTGCACAAGACACATATATTGCTGAAAGGGATCACGCCACATATCTTTCTGCCCTTGTTACCTTTGGAAGCAAAGCAGTTTTCTGTTTCAGTGGTTAGAGACTTGTTTCTAAACTTCAGCCAGATTGTATGCACTCCCTGTTTATACCCATTTGTTCTAAGGCCAGTACTGTCTTCTGAATTAAATGACACTTCTTCCCTGTTTTTTCCATCATGGTTATGTTGAAACAGAGCAGCCTCTCAGCCTTCTCTTTGCTACGGAAAACAACCTCTTCTGGTTTCCACTCACTTGATCAGGTTTCTCTGTACCCCTGGATTAACTTAGTAACCTTCCACTGAATTGGGGATGCTCTGAAAGCCTCCTTGATCCTGTGGAGAAGAAACGAGAAAAATATTTCTCAGTCTCTACCAGAAATGCCTCACCAGTTCTCCAAATGCATTTGCCTTTTTCCATGTCTGCATCACCCTGCCAGTCAGTCATTTGGCAATGTGTTCCTACACCTAGTCTAACTGACAAGTTCCTGGCTGGTGCCAGAAATTCTTGTTATTAGTCTCCAGTATTTGGCTTGGCATTTTCAACTTTTTATTACACAAGTCTCAAAGCTATCTGTGCCTGTGGTGCTTAGTAAACTTGCATCCTGAGCATATGTAATCTGCATATTCTCAGTGTTTGTGATGTGGTGAATGAAAATTAATGAAAATGCTAAAGAATATCAGCTTGATCTTCAGCAGCCCCACCAGTAAATTCCTTTGAGGCCTGTGCATCTCCTTTCAGTATTGCTGATTCCGTTTCTCTTTGAGCCAGCCCCAAAAGCATTTCAGAGGTCCTCTTCTAATCCATGTAATTATTCAGTCTGATGAATCCTCTCCTATGTGATACCATATCAGATGCTGTTACCTAATCAGATTGTACAAACACCAGCATGACAAATTAATTAAACCCCCTGCAATTTCACGCACTGCTTCTTTCAAAGGTTTGCAGTGTAGACTGTCTAGCTGTTGTTGTCTGGACCCTGCATAGCGCTTACTGAGTATGGCTTCAGTCCTCGGCTTTGCTTGTGTTCACTGTTGTTGCATTTGCTGAAAATACAGTAGGAAGTATTCTTTTGATTTTGCGATAATGTTTATTCCAGTTTGAACCATTTCAAGTAATAAGAGGAGGAGGAGAATATTCTACTTCATTGGCTGTTTTCTGAAGCGTTCAGCATTACTTTCTTTCCTATGTAAGCACTGCTTGAAGATTTCCTCTCTTTTGTTTTGTTTTTTGTTTTGTTTTCACTGCTGCAGTATGCAAGTTTGGCTGTTTACTCGATGAGGGCAAAGTATGTAATGTGGTCAGAATGCACTGGAGTACCAGTGCCAGCAGTACTCCCACAGAACCGTGCAAAGGCATCCACAGCAGACTGGGATTTTTTGTGAGCTGAAACCAACAGTCCTGCTTCCCACTGACTTGGTAGCATTCCACCATGAGATCCACCATTGCCTTGAAAATAAAATGTGTGTATACAGACAAATAGGCTTAACAAAAGAACATTTGCAATAGGCTTGCAGCTTTGTTTCTCCCAGCTGACTTCACAGTCTCCTCTATGGTTACTACTTTTGGAGCAGATGCACAAGTAGAGATGTGTGTCCTAATGGAAAAGAGAAAGGTGATGAGTCTTTGAGCCATACCTTGCAACTCTTTTTCAGTCTGATTCTTCAAGTTGCTTCCTCTCTAAGCCTAATAAAACTCTTTTCTAATAGCATCTCTCAAACCTGGCCTCTCCCTCTGTTCCGCATCTGCCACCACAGCCATGACTGCCTGTATATTTCTATATGGTTTGCTGCCTTCCTGCTGCCAACAAATTGCTCCTCTCGGTCACAGGCGAGTTTGGTAAGCATGCCAAATTCACAGCGCTGAGCATCCCAAAGAATTCACTCACTGACCACCAAATCAACACATCTTAGTGTCCAAAAATATTTTAAATGTTGTGAAGCATAAGAATTTAGACTGTACTTAATGCTTCAAATATCTCTTCTTGCTCTGACCTGGATTTCACTTTCCTCTTTCAAAATCTGTTTATTCCCAACTACTTTGTCCTGATGGAAAACCATGAACTGTGGCATGACAAAATGCTGGCACTGAAACAACCAACAAATGTGTGATATTGACATCAGGTTATTTAGGAGCAGGAGGTTTTAGTATTTTGGTCAAGGTCCACTGTAGGCTTGCTTTGCAGTTTATTAGTTTGCTGTAGGCAGACAACTCAGCCTGAAATCAGAAAGTTGGAAAGGCCCTGGGCAAGGGCCTCCAGGGTCACAGGGACAGTGGGTCACTCACCAGCCTCTGCGCAGCCCCTCACTGTACCTGTGGCACTTTGGCTTGCTTCATATGTCGCACAGTCATACAGTACCAAACCTTTTTGAACTCACAGGTGCTTTAAGCTACTTCGGTTCTCCCAGTCTCTAGAGAAGAACGGTAAACGTAGTCTGAACCATTATTTTTAAAATCAAATGAGCAAACAGATTAATAAATGTAATTTATACCGTTCTTTCAGCATGGCACAATGTAAGCTGTGAAATACTGCAAATAAACATTGCTCTGGAATGTAAACTTGCATGGAAGCTTACGGCACATTTGTGCCCTCAAATATCAAACATAGGACAGAAGGCAAAGAGTATTACTTGACTGAAACTTCAAGACTATTTCACCTAACAGCTGTTAGAGAAACATGTCCAAATTGTACAAAACAAGACTTGTGACTTCTGTCATGACCATAGGTAGGTGGTTTGAGAGTTGTTAGCACCCTTTAAAAGATATTATCTTTGGAATATCAAAAGATACTATCTTTGGAATATTAAAAGCAATATTAAATTCAGCAAAGCCAAGCTTAGTTTCACCACTTCATGTAGAACTGTACCATTCCTTCTTTCCATTGCTGGTATAGTTTCATCTGTTTAAGTTTGTGAAGCTGGACAAAATGAGAGGGGGAGTCTTGACACTCACTGCATCCTTCCATGTCTTTTGGTTATAAACCTGGAAGAGCAGAAGCACTCAAAGAAAGCTATTCCTCGAGGAAAAAGCCCTTTTTGATATTCACTGATTTCATTGTCTACTGCATCAAGTCCTACCACTTGCATAAAATAGCACTTCAAATACATTTACTTACCATTCATGAAACATGAGTTTGAAAGAAGCTTATATTATCACAGTGCTGGTTGAAGTCCCATATTAAAAGGGCCTATGACTCTTATAAAATTCTAACCAAAAAAATACAATAGCCTTTTTCAGAGGCTTTTCTCTTTATTTTGCACTTTATAGCTTTTGTTTCTTTCCCAGAGATGCTGGCAGCTGTTCTGATGCTGGCTGCAAGTGTACTTTCCCAGTGCAGGCAGCAGGGATGGGCCTGGCTGAGTAACTGCCCTGTTGCTTCCCTTTCCCAAGAAATTAATGCTGACTGCTGCAGTAAGTCAGCAGACTGGAGTGAACCTTCCTGCACTCTCAGCTCCACTGCCAGTTTCAATTAAAGGCTGTCACTGCACCAGGTCTCTGGTTAAGAGGAGTCCTCTGTCACTGAAGTGCCTTGTGCAAGGCCAGGACCTGGTCCAGGCTGAGTATTTGCATTGTGAGTCTCGTGACACAAGCATGAGGAGTGTGCCACTTCATCCTGCCACAGCCGGCTGGGGTTTAGCGGAAAGTGTTGGGTTTTACTGCTGTTGACAGTACATCCATTCGTTCTGTAAATCTTTGTCCAAAGTCTGAGAGCCAAAGGGGAACACAGTTGTGCTCGCCCAAACGGGGGCTAAAGAGTTGATCCCCAAATTGAGGGTGAAATAAATACCATGACTGAAAGGGTTTCAAACTATTCTTCTTTGTCCTGTGTTGTTTGGGTTTCAAGATAAGCATGCAACAGGGCTTCAGAGTAGAATTGCCTTTTAATTTTACAATGCCTGTAATTCAAGGCTCTTTGGTTATAAATCCCACCAGTTTCAAGGAGAAAAGGCTTAATCCACTAGATACCACTGTCACAAGCATCTGCTTCCTCAAAGGCATCTTTATTAAAATGAATGAAGGTAGTCTCCCGGGGGAAAGACATCACCAAAGCTCTCTAATAGAAAGAAATACCTTATTTTCCTTAAAGTCTTCTGATCAACAGCAGTAGACGTATTACTGACTGCAAAAAAAAAAAATTATAGCATTTGATTATGTAGTTGAGTGGGCCCGTGTTCAAAGTGAAATATGTCATATAGCTAACGAAAATAATTAAATTCTTCACCCAGATTTGAACTGTATTTGTTGAAGAGATTGTTGAGTTACAGAATTATTGCATCTCAATTCTTACTATAAAATAAGATTTTGGCACTCTTGCCTGGAGTTGAGAAATCAGTCACACTGTTGCTTAAATTTGCAGTGATGGCAACAGTTCTGCTGCAGTGCAACCTCAACAAAGGATTTTCTCCAATATCAAACACTTATAAAAGGAAGTTGAAACATAAAGTCAGATCTTCCAGAAAGAGAACACAGTAATAGTAAGGGAGTTGCCTCATAGACAGTGAAATGTACACAAAGAGATAAATAATTTCCTCTACTTCTAAGTTTATGAAAATACATTCCTTATGTTTAAGGCAATTTGGTCTTACCCCATGGCAGGGTGGGAGGCAATTTGCTGTGCTTTTAAAGCCGGTTCAGCTATCTGTGATAAGACTCAAGATGGGAGGACAACTGCAGCCCAGGCTGTGGCTCGGATGGCAGAGAGGGAGTGTATGCAGACCTGCCCCATGCCTGAGAGAGAGCTGCCAGGGATGCATCCGAGGATGGAGAAGGTGAGAGGAGGAAAGTGTGAAGGTCTAAAGCGTCTGACAGTGGGCAGGATGAGAAGCTGTTTTCTGTGATGCCATCTACTGCTTTTTCTAAAGCGCATGATGACCTAAAGAAGGCCGAATCTGTTGCTGTTAGATCAATCCTCAAGGGACTAACGTTGGGGTTTGTAAGCAGCAACAGGCCCAGACCTACATGTTCCTGGGGATTGGGCCCCAGAGCTCACTGAGGTTAGGACTCCTGCCCTATGTTGTCATCACGGTAGAGTCACCAGTTTCAGAGAACTCACTGCCTGCAGTAACTCTGGGATGATCCGAGAGAAGGGCTCTTTTTTGGATCATCTGACCCTCAAGTTAGACTATCCAAGAGATGTGTCATGACACCTGCATTCACTTTACTCTTGTCACAGTCATGGTTTTGAGTCTTTGGACCAAAGAGTTCCAAATAGAGAGTTTAGAAAATATGTATGCTGTGCCGCATCACTAAAGTCTATAAATACCTGGCATAGAAAACGATGCTTTTACAGTTGTAGTAGGCTGGTTTTGAAATCCACCTCTTTAGGATCACAATTGCCAAATGACAGTGCTTTGGACAATCATTCCACAATATTTCTACAGCTCTTAAACTGCAGTTCCTATGCTAGATCATTTCTTGAATTCCAGCAGACTATAACCTCATTTAAGCTCCAGTTATAAATTTTCCTTTGGGACCTGTGACTAGTATGAGCAAGTTTCTTCTAGGCTGCTCAGAATATAATAGATTATCAGCAGGAACATGACCAAAGGGAGTAGCAATTAAAACCATCATGTAGCACTATCTCAAAGAAATTTTCATTTTCTTTGCAATCATACCTTCCAGTTTTTGTTGCAAGACACAACCAGCATTGACTGCTTCAAAATATTTCAGATGCTTGCTGCCACTACCACTCTACAAGGTTTGTTTCAGGACCTCATTTCCCTGATGTCAGAAAAAAGTTATTTGTCAAAATCAGCATAGACTAATTTGATCCTGACCTGCACCTCAGTAGTCTTAGTGCCTTCCTGGCACTTACATCCCAGAAGTGTTCCACCAGTACCTGTGCATATCCTAATTTCAATTTTTCTACCATGCAAGTAGAAAAGCAGAATTCTGTCAGGATTGCCGTGTGCCATCGGCTTCATTCACGTGTCTGCACTGTTTGCATTCTGGTATTACACACCACTCCTACAAGAGCTTCAGCATTTTATTTACCCCTCGGGTGTATGCCACTGCAGTCCTAGTTGGTGGCCTTAGCATCATCACATTTCAGAAGCTGTTTTGGGAGCACTTAATGTTTTTGCCGGACTGCCCTGCAGGCCTTGACTAAGCAAGCCAAACAGCCTAATTTTTGCTTTGGTATTCAAGATTCAGCAAAGGATAAATTGTAACCTGTTGTTCTCCTAGACAGATAAATGTAGTGAAGTATTCACAGGCTAAGACTTAGCTTACAGGCGGTGCTACGCTATCGAAGCAAGCCAGCTCAGTTTTTCAATCCCCATAATGGCAGTAGTGTGACACTTAGCTCTCTCCTCCTGCCAAGAATCTTGGCAGGATGCCCATCCAAAGCCAATTTTGTACTTTGTATTAAAGCATCTCAGAGATAAATTATAGCTGTTCTGAATTAATGTTGTACATCCTCTGCACTTCCCTGCTTATCAGCAAGAAGACAAAAATCCTCACGTATGGAGAAGATAGAAAAGAGATTGCATCTCATTTGACTTTATGAAAATAGAGGGATAAATTACTCAGAAAGCAGAACAAGGCTAGTCTGGGGGCCAGGGGGACTGTAATGGGAGGCTGTTCTCCTGATGAAACCTCAGCACAATGTAGACTAGTGCTGTGAAAGCGTGGTAGATAGTCTATCTTCATTGCATTTCTTACCACTTTTGAAATTCCTGAGTAAAGAGACCCATTATTTAAAACCAGTGACTCAGTCAGGGAATGTATTAGGCAAAATTACCTGTTGCACTGTGGTGTACCAGGATCAGTTTCACTTAAGCTTTGAGAATCCTTCAATGTTTTTCCTGAACTTAAAAAGTCAGATTCTTGTGCCTGTATAAAGCAAATGAAAATGAGTTAGTCAGTTTTACCTGTGCAATTGAAGTTGAGGAGTTAGAGGGAGTAGGGTGGTGGAAAAAAGTTAATTGCAATTGAAAGAATCACTTTTATCAAGAAGGGATCATTGCATCAGGAATTACAAGAATGAGAAAGGTTGTCAGTAAAGATAGTTTTAAGCTTGGACTTAAGTTTGGTGTAGTCACAAGGCTGATACCATTGAGTTTGTCAGGGGTGTCATGGTGGCAAATATTCTGCTGCTGAAGGAGTCTGTAGAAATGCTGTTAGCAAAACCCAATTTAAGAATTACTATGGCACCATTTGCAGTTCCTCAGTGGAGGAAGCCATCCATAGTATGTCTGGTCAGCTCTTTAGCTGGAAGACATTTTTTAAAATTTTTTTTTTTTAAATCTGTGTTGTGTGAATCCAGGGGTAGACACCTTTGAAATTAGATTAAGCATCAAATTATAACAGGTATTTGGCATAATCAAGAACACTCACAAACTGACTTGTGATTGCACTTCTGCTTAAGGCCTACCCCTGCTGGACACATAGAAATCAAAGTTACAAGAGTTGCTGCAACTCCATGGGTGCTTCCAAGGCCTTCTCTGTGGAGAAGACTGCCTAGGTACTGGCTAAAGAATTCTGAGTAGAAGCACTAGCCAAGGATTTGCTGAAGGTATTAGGCAATTCATTATTGCCAGGCATTTAAAGATTACTCCAGTGAACCCCTGTCTCTGCGGTTTGTGTGTCCCAGTATATTCAGAAATAATGCTTTTTTGTCTTCCTCTGTAAACTAATGTGTTACCAAGAGGTACAGAGGAAAAGTTTGAAGCATTGATACATTTTTCAGGTCTCCCCTTTTTCATTTAATCCAGTAAGGACAGAGCCTATCTAGCCTGATTGCATTTCAAATGAACTGGTATTTCACCTAATTACCATTGTCACAGAAAGCCATTTATTATAAGAGCAGCAATTTGGCTCCCAGCTGTCATGAGATAACATAAGCAGCGGTAATCAGGTTCTCCCATGGCATCCCACTCTTCTAGGTCAGAAGGGTATTTTCATCCTTGCTTGTGTAGTAATATTACTGTGCTTCTCTGTGTGAAAGATGATGTTTCAAAAAGAGGGCATGATTTCTAGAGAAAATTCTTTGTTACTTGTGCTCCATATAGCCACCGTCTGGAAAAACCCATGTGCAATAATTTCATTGTGGGTTGACTTGTTGACTTCATGTCACTGGATCCTGAGAGAACCACTCAAGCTATTTTTGAAAGGAAATGTTAGCCAATCCTGTCAACAACACCTGCAGGAACCGGGCAAGGAGTCCAAGGTTCTCAAAACTTAGGCTGAGGACAGAGAAGGTTAGATTTTCTGAGGTAAAATTTTACTTTGGAGATAGACTACCTGTTTTCCTTTCTGTCTTCCTCCACCCCACGCCTTTACCACCTGCTTTCCATTTATTTTAAACGGATGCATTAGTTAAATTCTAGAGGCAGAATTATTGGTTTAGTGAGACTGTCACTTTCTGCAAATACTGAAGTATTGGATAGTTCTCTAATAACTGGAAATACTTCAAAGTGTGTTTTGCACTAACTTTAGAGAAATGAAACCACAGTCACTATCCACAGTTTGTTTTCAAGTCCGCTGAGTAACTTTAATCTCATCCTAATAAAGCTGCTACAAAGAATAAGAATGGAAGAGGAAAAAAACAGATACAAATGAAAGGTTTTCCTACTGTTGTTGTGGATTTTATTTATGATGTGTGTTTCCAGCAGAGGAAATACCAAGTTTATACTTGGGCTGGTGATCTGGATGCCCTCTATTTGTCACTTCTAAGCAATTAAGACATGAGCTATTCTGGCAGCTCTACACTTGCAGTCACAGGCACTCACACCTAACAAATTCAGCTTTGTGTAGCCCAAACTGTGCTTTGCCCAGCCAGCAGCATGCTGGAGGGAACAGCTGCTTAATGACAGACCTTAACCAGCCGTGCTCCCTGCTCCCGACACAACAGCTGAGGAAAATATCAGACCTCAAATATGTTCTGCTTGGCTGAAGATGGGCAAAGCCCTGGAACATAAGTAACAAGTCTGTGCTGGGCCACATAGGCAGATAAATGCTTCAAGAGTAAGCTAATGGACAGCACATAATTTCACAGTGCACTAAGTACATGTAAAGGTGGGGCTGTACTACATGTTTGGGGACAGCTGGTCAAGCTCCAACTTCCGAAGTCAGGCACAGAAGCCTTGTTTGATGGTTATGTGTATTTTTTGTGATCACAGTAGCTTTGACATGTATTTTATAGATTGTTCAGGTTTTTTTGACATAGTGCAGTACTTAGGCTTCTTACTAAGCCTGGTCATTGGACAAGTCAAGAATTTCATACATTTGCTCAGCAGGCTTTGTACCTCTTCTGTCTGCAGTGAGAGAGAGAACATTTACTCAAGCTGGATGAACAAAACCTGCAGACTTGCTTTGCTTTGCTTTTATCACGTGCAAGAAATGTTCATTAAATAGCAGAAACTCAGTTGCTTTACATATTTTGCCTAGCTCCACTGACAGCAGAGGAGTCGTGGTTTATGAGCTACACTTACTTTGGTCTGCTGCTGCCTACTGATGAATTTGAACCACGCTAGGAGAGGAAAGGAGCAAAGAGCAGATAACAAAAGATAGCTCCCCCTAATTCTCACACTTTTGACTTCTGAGTAACAAATTTGTTCTTTTTCTCTATATCAAACCCCAAAATATGTGTTTGCATGACCATACTCCAGTGACTACCAGTTCTGGCAAAATCAGTAATTTGAAACAATAGCAGCAGTAAGGTAATCTCTAGAGCAGCCATGAAGTGGTAGGATAGTACATGTGGTGATAATAAAAGGTTTTGCTGCAGTATTGATGGCTTTGAATTTGATTGTTGGCTTTCACACAGTTTGCTGAGTGTAATTATTACATCCCTTAAAATCCATTCAGAAAGGGAATTGAGAGGATATGTCAATTATTTGTCTTCCACGTAGGAGGACATGGGCTCTGAATCATTATTAAAGAGTGGAAAGTGTATAGAAATAAGAGAAATGAACCAATAAAAGTAAATTTTACTGATCTTGCCTCTAGGGTCCATTCCAAAAGAGGCAAAATTGGAGAATCAATCACCTCACAATTCCTGAGAGAAAGAATTCATAGTAGGGTACTGCAGCTTCAGTCTGTGGAAAGAGAAATACTTTGCCCCTTGCTTTGAGCAAATGTAGGTAGTATTCTTGTCTCCTGATTGCTTAGGGACTTGAACCTCTGTGGTCTCACAGCTGAACCTGCTGTGTGTGATGCTTGACCTTCACTGCTCTAAGCTTGATGCCCAGGAGCACACTCAGCACAGCTGAAACACAGGCAAGATTTCTGTGCAGTTGAAGTAGTTTAACAAGTTTTACTGAACCTGCGCAGCTTGTATTTTGCAGGTGCTTGGCCAAGTTTTTGTCTGGTGTAAAGGCATTTTGGATAGCTTCTGCCAAATTTCAGAAATTTTCACCAAATGCTTTATGCGTAAGAATTTTTTATAATTTGAAAAATTTAAGGAAAATGTTTTTTAAAATCTACAAAGCCAGAGATAAACCTGAATAATAATCCATATTCCTGCAGCTGGCAAAAGTGCTTTTGCAGATATGCTGAAGTATTTGCTTTGATTTTTTTTTTCCTCTATGAGTATTTTTTTAAGGGGAAAAAATGGATTTACACTACATACAGGATCTTGTAATTGTGAGTGTCAAGTGGCCTTATGTGAAAAAATACGGCTTAAGAGAACTACTTACGTGAAAACATGAAAGCAGAAGCCTGGCTTCGTATGCAAGGCATGAATGTAGAAATACAAAAGAAAAAACCACAACATCTAAATTACTGAAAAATAATGAACAGGAAGGGTGAAGATTAGAAGACAGGTGGGGCTAAATAATGTCTTGCCATGAGGTAAAAGCACAGGTGAGTTACTGTGGAGGACAATATCTTTGGTGAAAGTGAGGAAAAGTGGTACTGAGTGATGAAACAAAAGATCTTTCAGGAATAGAAAGGAACATGTGGGAAGTGAAGTTAGGGTTATGCTAGCAAGTTTTAATGTGCAAGGGAGGTAGATGTCGATCTTTAGATGCCAGTTTTGATGTCATGTTAAAGTTCCAGGTGAGATTTGCCTCTCATGGTGGTTGTCTAGGGAAGGTGTGGGGTCTCCACAACATCTCCCAGATGTTCAGCCTGGGGCAGCACTCTAAGCTGGCCCCCAGGGCCCCTTCCAACCTGAACCTGTCCATACACTTTGGAGCCTAGTGAGGTGTAATCATGGAGAAAGTGGCACTCTCCATTTCAGGATGAGAGAGCCATGAGCAGCATTTCAGCAAAGACTGAGTTAGTGCTAATAAAAAGGCAATATGCCAGAGTTGTGGGAGACTGACAGGTGCGGGACCTGTGTTGATTAGATTTGCCGTGTGCATACGAACAAGTCTTATAACAATCCTTGCAGAGATTTAATTTATAAACATGAGAAAAAGTGATTTTATTAAATGTGCAACTGATAGTAAATCAGCTTACTTTTTACTTTGGGGATATAATGT
This sequence comes from Callaeas wilsoni, assembly GCA_013398955.1. NCBI lineage: Eukaryota > Metazoa > Chordata > Aves > Passeriformes > Callaeidae > Callaeas > Callaeas wilsoni. Next base: position 47,705 of record VWPU01020923.1, read on the forward strand.
GTGAAAGAGAACAGAGCCTATTTCTCTGGGAAATTAAAAACAAAAGAGGGAGCACTGCTGTAGATACTGTATCACTTGTGATTAAGGCAAATATTCTTTGTGGGTAGATACATATGATATGCATTTGTATCCTCCCCAGTGTTTTCTAGCACTTAAAAGTAATCAAAATGGAATTTGGTGAAGAAATTATAGCTATTCCACTGGGCATTCTGAAGAGACAGGGAACCAACCTTCTCCTAGTTTTATATGTCTCAGTTTATGTCTCTATTTTATTTGTCTGTACTCATAGACTTGGAAACAGAAACAGCATTTGAGAGGAGAATGAGTCTTTGGCATGAAAAACATCTGAAGACAAATAACCTCAGCCCAGAGTTTGCCATGCTTATGCAACATAATCCCAAATGCGTCTCACCTTTGCAGATTAGTTCCAGGGAAACCTGAACAAAAAGCTTGCACACTGGTTTGGGAACAAAGCATTCGCTTGCATATTTCACATTAAATACATTTTGGGCAATTGATTAGCATCAGTCAGAGGATACTAGGAAAGTTATAATGCAGGGGAATATCTCTGACGTTGATTTTGCTTTTGTGTGTGTGTCCTGTTCCCCTATAAACACTACTTACCTTAAAAAGGTCAGGAAAAGTTAAAGGTTATGGTCTCACCTCAGGAGTCATATTTCTCCGCAGATATCAGTGGAAATGGCAGTGGTTTAGGTGTCATTCTGGTGTCAGGCATCCCTGTTCCATAGACACCGCACAGGGTGTGTGTCCTGAAGGGCTTCCCACAGTCATGGCTCAGAGCTCTCTTGGCTTCTCCACATCCTACAGGGAGGCAACCATCTGCAGCAGCTGATTCACCTCTCCAAGATTGCTCCCTGTCATAAATATTCTGGAACTTTGTCAAATGTAATTTGAAGTGAGCCACTTTTTGGCTTCACTGAGTCTGGTTTCTTTCCTGCCGTCCTGTACCACCATCATCTGTGGTTTGTGTATTATTCTCTGCCTCATTGTGATGCAACCTGTTGTTATGAATCTACACGCAGGCAGTAGGTGCCCTAGGGCAGTGTGCCACAGCTGTTCCTCCAGCTCCCAGACATGTCCTCCTCTGCCTTAATTCTTGAAGTGGGAAGGATTTTCCATTTTCACTGACGTGACTGTTGCCACTGCTGCTCTAGTTATTCCTGCACCTATTGGCTGTGCCTGTTTAAAGGTGCCGTTCCCTGATGCATCCCAGGTCAAGTGAAAGCTGCAAGCGCTCTAGAACAATGTTATTTTGGATTTAGGGTATTTATTTAAACTTCTCCCAGGACACACAGCCTGGACATTGGATAGTGAGTGGCTAGTGTCAACAAGTAAAACCAAGATCCTGATCACGGTCACAGAGTAACAGGCATTTCTGTTAGAGTAAGAACCTTGCAAAAATGTTCATTCTTGCTTTTCTTTGCTGCTCAGGAAGGGAATGGGGAGAAAGTTGCAACCAAGGAAGGCGAAGGGGAGAAAGTTGCAACTAATGGCATTCTAGTTTCCATTGCAACCGATGACATTCTACTTTTCATGTCTTGTTTTTTGTTTCACAGGGTATATGAGCTTTCTTCTAGGCCATATCCTCATTACTTAAGCAGGCAGAGTAAATTGGATTGATGGGGTTTTGTACACTAACTTTTTTTAAAGATAAAATATGACACTTGCCCTGCATTGTGAATTAAAAAGCAGAAAGCAACAGAAGAATTTCAGCTCTCATTTTCAGGTCAGTCCTAATGCTCTTCCAAGGACATCCTCTCCACATACCACAGGGGTGTCGAGGTGTTCCTCTCGCAAGACAGGCATTTCATTTTCCTTCCGGTGGGGTTCAGAGCTCTGGTCTCTTGCTGAGGACTGGGATCGTTTCTCTGGGTTGAACCAATGCCAGCGCTTGGAGCATTGTGGGCGAGGGTAACTGGCTGTTCTCCCACAGCCAGCTTTAGTAATGGAGCAGGGGAAAATGAAGTATTTTAATAGTGCGCTAATAGGAATTGACCTCAGATGGCAGTTCAGACATCTGACACATGAGCTACAACAGATGCTGACCCAAAATTAGAGATACTGAATTAGGGTAAAAGCATTGCAGAACAAAACAAAACAAACATCAACTCCCCCCAAAAAAGACACAAAACAGTGAACACCCTTCAGTCATAATTTTCAAGATAAAAGATCTGACTCCTTCTACCCTTGCAGGGCTCTCTTCATACAGTATGTTTGGGCAATCTTCTTGAGCCCGAATAAATGTGTGTGTGTTATTTTTCGCCAGTTTTCTCTCACTTCTATAGCTGTCTCCATGGAAGTCTTACACAGACCTGTGTCAGAGCACTACCTGTTTATCTCAAATTGCCTGTGGAGGCTCCTGCGTTTATAAGAAACCCATCCAGAAGCAGAGATGCAGCTGCAGTAGTGCTCAGGTAGCACCTACACAGTGGCCCAATTATGCCATGGTTTCAGAGCATCAGATCTGTCAGGCGTCCTGGCAGCACAGTTCCTGCAGCGGTGACAGCGGGAGGCAGAACAGCCAGAGCCAGCTGGTACATTCGATGCTGAAGATTTCAATGTGACAGGATTTAGTAAATGAAAACTCAGCCAAGAGTCGTCAGGAGAGGGATTATTTGACACAGGAGATAGACTGTCCCCTACATCAGCTTGCTCTTTAACTGGATACTTTGGTTCTCTTCGTTTTCTTAGGGAATACCAGGTAGGAAGAAAGAAATGTGCAGGGAAGGGTAACACATTACAAATGTTTGCTGAACCAAACATACATTTGGCCAAGATACTGCCAAATTGAGCAGGTTTTTGATGTCACCTGTAAGTAGATAACTAGCCTTGAGCAGATTTGAAAATATCTCAGGCAGAATCCCAGTTTCAAACAAGCCATAGGAATATGCCAGCTTCCAGTATGTCACGTCCTGCCTTTCTGGCATAAGCAAAATTGAGCATTGACAAGAATTACATTTCTTGGATTTTACTTCCTCCTGTTTAAAACACATGCACTGGGGTCAAGTATTGACTGCACAGTCAATATTTAACTTCAAATGAAGTAGAAAATGTTGCATAGTTAGATACAGACTAGTGAAATGTAGGTAGTGTGTAGATAATAATCAGTTTCAAAAGCAGAAGAAAACTTGTACAATAGATGTTGCTTTCTTGGTGGATTTTTAAAATTTTTTTATACCTCTAAGCCAATACAAAGTAAAATATCAGTCATCCAGTAGTCTCTGGGAAGGGAGGATCATGTGAGTAACACTCAAACTCTATTGAGCCAGCTTAAGAGACAGCCTTTGAACTTTTGGCAACAGAGGTGTGTAGCCCTAGATTGGCACCAAATCTTTTCTGCCAACATTAGTGAATAGTGCTGAAAGGTCATGCAAAATAGGCAAGTTAGACCTTTGACATTTTTCTCACAACTGTTGCTTTTCAAATCACTGCCTTTGCATGCAAATGTTTTTTGGATTCATCCATTATGCATGTCCTAGAAATTTGATAGAGGTCTCATATGTTCCTTCTAAGAGACTAAAGCCAGCTGCAGTACCCAATTGTAAAGACATGGTTACTAGCTTGCAATGTTGTTAGGTGCCTTCGATATTCCTCTGACTTGAATCTTTGGATGGGAATTTAACAATGCTAGTCCTCTCTGATTTTAGAGAACATTAAAGACAGCACATAATTATTCATTAAAAAAAAGGTTCAAGGGTTTGTTAGCAGGTCCTCTGGTAAATATTTCTTCTTTCTAGTTGTAACAAATGTGTTATAGAAGACATTGCATAGAAGTAGCTGTGTATCTTGGTGCCTGCCTTTTTGAGAAGTATTTTAGGAATATGACTTACTTCAGCTAACCTGTCCACGTGTCTAGCAGACTGTGCTCTGCCTGTAAGTGTTCTGTGGGGTTTTTTCTGTTATTTCTAGAAGAAGGGTCAGCAATATCTATGGCTTTGTTTTAATCACATTTGATGAATTGCACTTTACTGTGACATTTTCACCTATTACTGTATTAGATTAGTGGTTCATTAAGAACTCGAGAGAAGGTGATGTCACCAACAGTCTCTCTTCCAGCATCTGAATTTCCTAGTTATCCCATCAAATAACATATGAATAAGCCAGTTCAAAGTAGAATGACATCTGAAATATGTATGATCAAGCTAACATGCTGTGCTAAATATTGTCATTACTATTATTGCTACCTGGTTCTGTGTGAATTCACTGAAAAGCTACACAAATCTTTGTAGAGGTACCCTTTCTTGTGATACAGATGCTACTGATGAACTTTCGTTATTAATTTCTGTTCACACAAAAAGCGTACAAAATACAATCAGATAAAAAAATGGAGGCCTTGCCCTGGTTTATATTGCCTTCCATTATGACAGATTTAATTGGAAATCTAACAGGAAATTAGACTGGAAGATTGCCAACTGCATGGCTGGCATGCCATGAAAGATCAGGTGTCTGTGTCTTTCATATTGCACACTAAAGCCGCTTTATCAGTTATCTGATATGGGATTTCTTGTGAATTTTAGGATATCAAATATGACATCAACAGCTTCAGCAGCAAAAATATTTGGAAGTACATAAAGTAGAAGAGCAGTGCAAGTTTTCATAGCAAGTTTGAAAGTTGAGGATGAAGATTCTTACATTGTCATCTTAAAGTAAAAAAGGAAAAGGCTACAGAAGCTAAACCATCCCTAAACACAGCCCTATTGACTGTTCATTTCCTAAGGATCTTTCCAAAGAAGCATTTAGAAGGATTGCTTTTTCAGGGCTAGCCTCTAGAGTTATTTCATCATGTCAGCCACGCGTTCCACAGGAGTAAAAATTAATGGCAACATATCTCTTACAAAAGTCCCTTTTGGATTTTGCCAGTTTACCTTACCTGGTACACAAGGTGTCTCCAGGGAAGATTACTCAGAAGTTATCTACTTGGCTGTCATTTGTTCAATCAAAAGAGATCAGTAAAACTAGAGGGGGAGAGAAAGACAAATGCTCAAGTCTTTCTGTCTGTCCTACTTAGATGGAAAAACTTAGTTACCCCGGGGCCAAAGTCATATGGAGCTGTTTTCACTGGCATGAGGCCTGTGCTAGGCAAAGATTTCTCTTTCTGCAGAGGGATCGTAGTGCCATGCCTCTTGACAAAATGTTATTTCTTCGTGTTTATCCCATGACCTTCTCAGAAGTGGCTTACCATCCTCCACAGACTCTGGTATTCTGTAGCTGTACAAAGCAGGAAGGAAGCACTTGTGCTTGTGAAACTGCTGGAAATAATTCAGCTGTTTACATGTGATGAGAAGTTTTTAAACTAGCCTGCCTGATATTGGATAGCTGTTTCTCTAAATTGAAGCTGCCAGAAATATTTCATTCTTGACAGAATAAAAAAGGAGGGGAAGAGCCATGACCAAGGACCTGTTATTTGGTAAAATTTAAGGCTATTTGTCTATTGCTGGCAACAGCAATTGGGAGATTCAGCATCTTTCTAACAAGTTTAAATTAGAAGATTGTAACCCTGTATACACCTTGATACTGATTACTTCACCATCACAAGTATCATCACTAAAGACAGCTACACTTGACTATTCATTTCAGAGGCCAGAGTCTGCCACAAATTGTTTGAATGCAGTTTTTGTGCATACGCCAGTGCTTTTGGCATCAGCAGATTTAATATCATTTGAACTGATATCAATGCAATAGATGGAATTATCTATATTCCAGGAAAAGTTACACATAGCAGCTGCAGGTATTCCATATCTAACACATGGTGTTTTCAGGAAGGAAGAAACTGGAGCAAGACAGATGAAAACATTTGGGGCCTCAGGTATTCAGGTCGGAGCACATTAAAAGAGAGAGATTTGGCAGATATCAAAGATGGAGAAATTGGTATTTTCTACAGCTTTTTGCTATGTTGACAGTGCAGCTTTAGTTTCAAAAATGAAGAATGTCTTACAGAAGGAGTGGAAAAGAACCATATGAAAAATGCTCATTTCTACTTCAGGGATGCAGGTTCTTTTCAAGTCAATAGGAATTGCTTGCTTGTATGATCTTTGGAAGGGAAAATAAAGTCAAATAACTGCAACAAAAAGATTATGCTTACGTTTGAAATGGAAGGAGTTCACCACAGTTACCTGGTGATACTCTAGCTGGTTTGTTCATTCAGATAAAGTGGTATTAGAACTGCTGTGTGAGTGTGAGTGAGGTTTGGGTGGTAGCTTGGCAAGGTGTTCCTGGTTGGCCTCATTGCCATGGCCCTGTCAGCACACATCAGCTGTAACCCCTAATTTGTTAAAACAAATCATGTTTCATCCTTCATGCTTTTTGAATCTAATATTGTTTTAACAGTTTGCTGTGTGTACCAGATGATTGATGCTGTCACACTGCAGATAAAAGTTATCATTCTGTCATTTTTATTCAATACTTTAGAAGCATTTTGGTTCAAGCTGGAATCTGAAGGAATGCTACACATCTTTTATATAGTTCACCTTAGTTATAAAAATAATCCATCTAATTTTCAGTGATTAATTGGCAGACATTTCCTAAGCACAGACCTAGAATAAATTAGGAAGTTAGTTGTACCTGAATATGTCTTGAAAGACACGTGCTGTATTTCTTTTCAAATTTCCTACAAGGAGGTATAAATGAATACGGTATCAAATACAAACACACAAATTTGTATATACACAAATATGTATATGTCAACTACATGAAAGGAGATCAGTTATGTTTAATCACGTGCATGTTTGGCCTCATTTCATAATGAAAGTCATAGACAAATATCAGCTATTCACAACAATTACATGGGATGTTGTGAAAAGCTTATTACATGGAAAAAGCTTTTTAGCTCCTCAACTTTGAGCGTATGTCAGACCTTTTACCTGTAAAGTTGACCTGCAAAGACTGTGCTCTGTTGAAATCATGGCTGAAACCTCAGAGCAGTATTTCACTGGTTTTGTATTTTCCATGACTATTAGCAGGTCATAAAATTATTCTAAAAAGGAAGGAGACTGACTTCTGGCAGAAGTTCCATTATGTACTTCAGAAATGGATACTTACCTTATCTTCAAGTCTACTTGACTTGAGTTTAGTCTATATTAAATTATTTTGCCTGTGTCACAGGTCACAAGTTACTGCTGCTGAATCCAGAGAAATAAAGTCCAGCTTGGGGTGAAAACAATGACAGCTAAACTTGCTTTTTCCTTCAGCAACCAGATGCAGGAGATTGTGTTTGGTACCCTTCCACATGCGCTACATTATTTGCTCTTTCTGTGTTTCAACAGGCCTTGAATAGGGGCATCGCTGCTGTCAAGGAAGATGCTGTGGAAATGTTGGCCAGCTATGGGCTGGCATACTCCCTGATGAAGTTCTTCACGGGTCCGATGAGTGACTTCAAAAATGTAGGTCTGGTGTTTGTGAACAGCAAGAGAGACAGGACCAAAGCAGTTTTGTGCATGGTTGTGGCTGGCGCTGTAGCTGCTGTATTTCATACCTTAATAGGTAAGGTCACTTCACGTCTAGTTAATATGACTTCTCATTTGCTTCCCTCACCCATTCTTCAAACTGCTTAAGCTCTAGGCTTAGTATTTCATTTGTAAGTACAACAGGAGATGCAAAAGAGATGAGATCTCTTGGACTGGTATTATGCGCATCCACGCAGCTTTTACTGCATTTTAAACAGATTGTTAAGGAGCAGATTCCATGTGCAGAACTCTCTTGCCTGGAAGCAAAACTTTGGTGAGGTTGACAGGTTGCCTGAAGCTGATAGCTCAGTGTTACTGTTAGGTAGTGATGGTCAGCTAGCAGTATCTGCTGGGTTGGTTTGGCAAAACTTCAAGGTGTGCTTGGTAGGGCTGTTTGTCAGTTCTTGGTGGCATTGTTGGTGTACTCCCTCTGTACCTATTCCTTTGCTACTTATCTCCCAGTACAAAAGTCTCAGCAGGCAGGCGTCAGCATCCTCATTAAAATATCAGCTACTGCTCTCTACTGCTGCTAGGCATCATCCACTTCCATTGGATAATTAATCTGTGAGGAAGAAGTTGCTAAGAGCAGTTCATACCAAACTGAGACCAACTCCCTGAGTGTACTCTGAAACAAAGAAAATACACAAGCAGACACAAACTGAACATTAAAAATAAGGCAGCTATGGGATTTGCCAGTTTTTGAGAGCCTAGAAAAATGGGATATCAACTCAAGCATCAGCCACAGCAATAAAAGCCATTTAACTTGGAAGACTTTTAACTTCATCCTCTCCAAGAACTGCACCAGATTCTCTGCGCCTTCTGGCTCATTCTACAGAGCCGAAACCTCTGGATCTCAGCAACAAGGAACAGGAGATGCTGGAGGAAGAAGCAGATAGTGCACCGCATTGAGCAGGTAAAATCCTAAAAAGCTGAGAGTTGTAAGGGATGGGAGGGAGGAGGTAATGTGACAGCCTGTGGAGGCATGTGTTGGTTGACAGGCAGTAGCATTGGACTGGATCACGACCAGAAGAGGGTCATTCCATCACAGAAAAATGGGAAATGCGAGTATTACGGCAGTATCCTGAATTGCTGTGAAATCACAGAGTGGCCTGGAAGTGAGGCAGCATTCATTATCAGGCTGTTAGTATCTCAAGAGCAAGATGTGCTGCAGTTCATCATGTAGAACAGAACAGAATAGAATAAAATAGGACTATTTCAGTTCCTGCCTGAGCAGGTACAAGATCCATCTGGTAAATACAAATGCCCCCTGCTCTTATCCTTTAACAGGCTACCAGCTATATTCACCAGCTCTATGTGCCTCCCAAGCACTACAGCTTGTTTTGACCATCATATCTCTTATTCCACCACTGGTATGTGAGCCCTGTGCTATTTAGCTTTGCTCCATGTTACAGTCATAAAAAATGCTTACAGTAATGGCTCACTAGTGAGGGCAACTCTGTGCCATGGATGAGCTGTTGCTAATTTTATAAGCTGAATCCATGCATCCAAGTCAATTTAATTCACTGATTTCGATTGGTCACTTCCTAAACATGTTTACATTTGAGGCTGTTTTATTGAGTCAGTGTTATAAATTTTGGCCCATTTCTACATTTGGCTCTCATATTTCTTTGCTTGGAATGTTTCTTCAGGCCCCAGAGCTGCTCTCTTAGTTGCTCACTTGCTCTCCTGCCAGTGCTGGTCAAAGTTTTTGCCTTTGCCAGCTGGATAAAAAGCTATTTTCTAGTCATACAGTACTTTATTTTAAGCTAGGATAGATTTTAAGAAAGTTTAAAGTATAACTATCAGATTTCCAGGTGCAAGACGTAACTGGATTTTCCATGTGGGACTTCTTATTGAAAGGAGGCATTTGGAACAATGGTTGGAAAACCTGTCAGCTAAGTTTCTTGCCTTTGCCTGGAAGTAGAGCCCTGCTGAGTTCAGAACCTCTGAAATGCCCTCTTCAGATACCGGGAAAAAAAGGAGGCTGTGCTCACCATGCTTTCAAGTCCTGAATTAAAGTGCTGTGCACAATCTTTCAGCTTTTTATGGTGACAGACTGCAAAATATTTTTTGGTATTTTAACTTGTCTATGCCTGAAAATATGCAAAGGCCACAGCAGAGACTGGCAGAGCGCCTGAGGGAATGGAGTTTGTCAGATTCTAGCACCAATTGCCTGGGTGATGTTGCCAAATTTTATGTTCCAAGTTTCCTTTGAAGCCGTTTCAAGTCCTGATTATTCTGCTCTGACCCACAGATGCACAGCCTGCCTAGCAGGAAGAAGAGAAGGAGTCCAGTGACAGGCAGCCTCCTAGGACCTGCCGGTGCTCCCCAGCAGCTGCAAGCCTGTCACAGACTATCTACAAGAGACACAAACACAGGTTACTGATGCTTGGTGGAGGAAAAAGAGAAACAAATAACACTTAGGGGACTGAATGTTTTCCACATGCCATAAATATAGGCCTGAGGAAGATGACATGTCTATCTGCCGTGGGCTGTCAGAGCCCAGGAAGAAACAGAAAACAAAAAGCCCAATGAAATAAGGAGTACCAAAAGTCAAAAGGAAGAAAACAAGTGGTGGTAGAAACACAGTGACCACAATGAATCACCACATTTCCAACTGTGATAGAGATTATTTGCAGTCTCCACACACAGCTCCTCACGAACAGTGGCCTCCACTCATGGAAAATATCAAACCAGACCGTTTCACCCACCTGACTCATGCTTCATTGCTTCAGCACCAGCTCCCCACTGCTGCTTCCCCCCTGGGGCTCACACAATCCTCTGTGCCAGTGACTGGCTGAGCTAAACCACTTGAACTCAGTTGCAAGCTCTGGGTCCCTGAGCCATCACCCAACCACATCCTTATGAAGGTCTGCAAAGTCCTCACCAGCAGCTCCTATCACTCCCCTGTACAGGTAGCAGTAACTACTGAGAACAAAGCTGGCCAAAGGGATTCAAAACCATATTCTCACCCCACTTCCAATGCTGCTGTAAACCTTGTCAGTACAGTATTCCTGGATTTGCCGTTTCAGGTGTGATCTGGAAATAGAATACATAATATTCTGCCTTCCTTCCCTTGGGCTACTTTGAGGGCAGCTACTGCCACCAATTAGTTTCCTGGTGGGAAGTTCACTATGGAGCCATGGTCTAAAGTGTCTTGTTATTTCAGAGATTGGCTTTTTGGTGGCTGTAAGAGAAGGGATTCAAGATGCTAAGCCTGTCTCTGCATATTTTTGACATCTTACTAAATTGCCAGCTTGACAGAGGAGAAAAGTCATTTATATAACATTATGCTAACATAATGCATTTCTTAGTGTTGCTGGTAAGCCTTCCATGCTAAGTGAGTCTTTTAACATCAGTGTCATGAAGGGTATGCACATTTTCTTTGGCAATAAAACAGCATTGTTCAACTTTTCACTAGCTTACTGAGAAATGGTATACTGAGAAAGTTTATTTCCTATTGAAGGACCCTCAGTAGTTCTGGAAATGATAAGGCAGCAGTTACTTTGAGGAAACATCCTCTTTACTTTTTACTGTACCTGATTAAAAACTACACAGTGGACCATTGTCATCACCAGGAGAAAAGGGTTGGAACTTTAATAATCAGTAAACTTTAGAGTAGGTTAACTTCAGTAATCTGTGGCAGATTGGATGGCCAAGACACACGAATGATGTGTTTTGTGCCAAATTATTACTGTCGGACTGCTGAGTGTGGGCCATAGATTGCACAGGGGAAAGCTTCAGCAGTTCCTAGCAGTTCTGCTGGTAGTTTTGAACTTCCCACATGCATGATCACTGCATGTCCATTAAAAATCTCCGTAAGAAGTGAGACATAGGTATAATCCCACCAATTCCAGTGTAACACTGTTGGAATTTTCCAGAGACTAGGAGTTACAAAGTGGGTTATGACAAGCTGAGGTATTTCTTTTTTAGTCAGTCTTGTTCTGACAAGACCACTGTACTGGAGTGTACTAAACATTTTGCCCTGGAAAAAAGTGACAGCACAGGAACACAAACCAGAATATAATCCAGGTTTGCTGCTTTCTACCTGCCTCCCCTCTCTAAATAAAAATAAAATGCTATTCATTAAAAATTTGTCCTACTTCAGCATCTTCACATGGTCATTGCTGAAGCAGTAACATGCTTCCCTGGCTGCTCCAGCCCTTTTCCCACAACAGGGGCAATTTCTTCTCAGCAAGATACTCAGGACAAAGGAAGAAAGCCTACGACCAAGGCACTTTTGGATAGCAGTTATTTGATTTCAGTTGAAACAAGCTAATTTTGAGACTTATGCAACGCTGGCTTATAGGAAGATATTTCAGATACCAAAAGTCATTGACAGATTTGGGAAAATCAGCTAATGCAATTTTGGAACTAGAGCGGAGCACAGAAAAATATGATTGCATTAATCAGTCAGCATTGAGATGCTGCTGAGTTGTTTTGGTTTTTACAATTCATGTATTGCTATAAGCAAAGAAAAAAAATCACAAAGCCTTAAACACTCTGGTCATCTGAGCTTTCACATGGGGAAAACAGAGGCTTTCTCTTCTGTTTTAAATTCAGGCTAACCAAAGACATAAAGAAAGCTATATACCCTGTAGCATCTCCGAATGAAGATTTGCTATTATTTTTTCACATTGGTATTTTCCTATCTGCTCAAATCACTTAGCTGAACAAATTAGCTCAGTGCTTTAAGCATGGTGCTAATAACACCATGGTTGTAGGTTTGATCCCTGTACAGGCCATTCACTTAAGATTTGGACTTGAGGGTCCTTGTGGATCTGTTTCAACTCAGAATATTCTGTGACTGAGAAACTGTGATGAGCACCAGTTTTGGCCATGTGAACCATCTTGCTGATAAGCAGCAGAATAGATTTGTTACTTCTCAAGCCTCCAAGTTCATTTTTAAAACTGGCAGCAAAGTATGTAAATGGAATGTGTCTAGAAAGAACACACTTTAACCCAAAATCATGTTTTGCATGTTTTGGATATTTTTTCTTCTGGTAAAGCTATTTTTTGACATACGTAGCTCGGTGTCTGGAAGCAAATGGTGTCACTTCCCCCGAGAAGTTTTTCTTTATGATTTAAGTATGACATGCTCAGTAGTTGTCAGCTCCAAAATAACTACAGTACAGCTATTTGTCTGAGACTGATGGCATCATTAAGATTGTGTTGTTTTAAGGATGTCTGAAGTTTGTGTGGTAGTAATTGGTGGGCTAGAGAAATTAGTGTAGATCCAATTAGGTGTACAGTTTTCATTTCTTGACCTTCTGGGTCTTAAAACTAAACTGGAAAAACCAAACCCAAGAATTCCTGCCTTAACTTCTGTAGCAAAATTGATCCTTAGATATAGCAAAACAAATGAGGTATTAGAGAAGAGCAAACAGGCAGCTCATCTTGGACTTAGACTTCTCTGTTTTAGTTGAAATGATGCAAGAAGTGGGAAGCACCATCTGCTTTAGATTCATGTAATACTCTCTGGCTCTGTTGTCTGTGTTATTAATTTTGTACCATTCTTCATAATAAGTTTGTAAGGTTGGCCAAGGTTAAGTTCTAATTGCATCAGCAACTGCTTGATTCACAGCTCGGTGACACATGCCTGTATGTTTGTCAGTGAATCTCAGCTTACTGAGTCCTTCTTTGTGAGGATGGAAACATTCATGCACATCAGCAAAAGTGATTGTGTGCTTTCACTGACATATGAAATAGTTGACTGTTTTGAAAAAAATGTTTTAAGTTTAACCATTACGAATTTAAAACCAAATCACCTTAAAAAGTGCAGTTAAAATTTTTTTTGATGGAGGAAAGGAAAAAAAACTCTTTGAAGCTTACAGAGCTCAGTGCTGATATCCCTAGAAATCTTAAAAATGTGGTGTTATGGGTTGTAATGGTGTAAGTCCCTTGAGAGTGCCCTGCCAATAAACTACAGCCCTTTTCTTAGAAGTGAGAGTCAGCCTCTGACCCTCTGATTCTGTGAATTTTTCTGTGATAGTAAACTTTAGGTTAAAAAAAAAAAAAAAGGCCTTTAGACGGAAAAAGTTACTAATTACTCACATTCTAAACACTTTAAAAGTCCCATTTAAAACAGACAAAGGGCAGGGAGAGCACGGAAGGGTGACTTCTGCAGCGTGCTGTGCTTCTAGCCTTGCGCTGCTGGAGGTGGCCCCTCCACAGAAGCACGTTCCTCAGCACCTGGACTACAATTCTCAGTCCCTGGGTGGAGTATAACGTCGTGCATTTCCTGCAGCGGTTTCTAAGTTTTTGTGCAGAAGTGTAAAGCACACTCAATGGAACCTAAGAGAAAGCTCAGTGAATCTGACCCTCACGCATGGCAAATCTCAGTGAATCTGACCCTCACGCATGGCTTGCCCCACAGGCCTTCCAGACTTCTCTCCTTCATTGAAATAAGTTAATTCAGAAACATCCACGTACTGCTCTGCTATAAAAGCAGCTTTCCACAAGGGCTTGCCGCACAAAAATCCCTTCCTAGCAGAGAATTTTGAAAACACTGAGTGAAGACTGGCGCATGGCTATTCATGCAGAAATATAAAGAGGCTGTGCTTGATGTTTGATTGAACTGCAACAAGCTCCTGAACACTTAAGGGCCTAAACTGCCTTCTCTAAACTGAAGAAAGGTTGGAGTCCTAGTTTAAAATTCTTCCCCAACCCTCTTCAAAAGGAAACAAGGCTGGGAGTGCCTCAGGAAGATGGCTAAGCAACTTGGAATTTACTGAGTGAATTTGGAGACTGTGAGTCTAACAGTCATAGTTCAGGTGAAAGACATATAGATAGGGACCAACATAGGGAAAGGGGGAGTTTTTAACATTTTTAGCATCTTTTGGGCAGTCCTGGTTATCTGGAATGAGGCTTGTGCTTGCTCACAGTGCTGTCATACCACCTTCTTTTATTTAACTATCTTGTTTACCCTGTCTTGTTTGGACTCAAATAGTCTTTTCAGTTCTGTTAATAATTTAACTGCTGTATCTCTAAGCCATCACAAAACAGTGATAATTTAAACTCCTCTTTAATTGCTTCCAAGTACTGTTTATGAGTTATGAGAGACAGTTTTAGGCTAAGAAGATTGAGTTTGATGACTAATGTTAGCATTTGTCAATCCAGTTATGAGACCTGCATGCATGAAAAGGCTGAATTTCCTGAAATACCCTATATGAAGATCTGTACAAAGATAAGAGAGTTGTTATAAATGGAAAATTAGATAGATGTTCACATTTCAAAAAGTTGACTTAGAAAATACACAAGTAGGAGAGAACTGAAGTAAGCTTCCCCAGGCACAAATAATTCTGCCATTACTTGCCTTGGGAGATTGTCCTTACAGCCTAATCATTCTTTTAACAGCTATTGCAAGTGTATAGAGGAATTCAAGTAATGATGTGCAGGTCTAGAACATAGTTTATAAAAGGTTAAAACCAATTTGGGTTATTTAACTTCGCACAGTGTATTTGTCTCCATAGTTCAGACTCCAGTCACAGCCTTTGTTATTCCTGGTTATTGGGAGGACTCTGGGGTTCTTGAAAGAGCCGGATAACATGGGTACTAACAGAGCTGTAAGCAGTTCTGTAGAGAGCTGTGTGGGGACTTCCCATGTCTGTGCGGCCTTTAACCCAACATTTAGTGAAGAGAGACCTGGAAAGAGAGTGTTGTCCAACGCTAAAACTTGTCTTGGGTTGAAAGAGGGCAATGAAGTAACATACTGGCAATCAGAAGTAGGAAGCTCCTGATTTCCAGAGATGCCCTTTTCTGACTTGTGGCTCTGGAGGTGCTGGCTCCAGATAAGGAAGGAAACTAATGCAGGTCAAGGCTGCCCAGGGACTGCACAGCAAAGCACACAGTGTCCTGACGGGTCGTGGCAGAGGTGGTCATTAGGCAGAGTAAGGGAGAGGCATAATGAGTGTGATTTGTTGCATGCCATCACAAATCACAGTATCCTTTTACAGCTTTGGGCGGGTTTACAGGTAATGCCATGAGAATGCAGTGATAATAGATGGTTTCAGCATTTATAAGGCACTATATGCCATGAAATACACAATGCCTGGTGAAAACAGCTTTTCTAACAAAGAGCCTTGATTTAATGAAGGAGCAGTAGATTTTCTGGAGTACCAATGTGTTCATTTAGCAAACAGATGTGGCACTTACTATACCCATCTCCCAATCCAGCCATTTGTTATCAGTCCTCTGCCAAAGGTTACTTTAAAAAGAACCATGAGAGCCCTTCTTAGTCATAAACAGCAGCTGGTGAGGCTGCAAAATCTGAAGCCCTTGCAGCTGTTTGCTAAGTGGATGTGTGTCTGAGCTCCAAGGCATCACAGTCTTTCACGTACTTCTGAATGTCTCACTCAAAAGTCTATATGCAACCTTTGTTTTTCATTCTTATTCTTGTTTCTCTACAGCATATAGTGATTTGGGGTATTACATTATTAATAAGCTGCACCATGTGGATGAATCAGTGGGAAGTAAAACTCGGAGGGCCTTCCTTTATCTTGCTGCCTTCCCTTTTATGGATGCCATGGTGAGTGCCTGATTCAGAACTGAAATTTAATGCTAACATTATGTTTTTGTGACCTCAGTTCACAAATTTTGTTACCTGATGGGAAACCGACCTATGCAGAAGTAAGGTGTGTCCTTAGCAAGCAGTAATTCTGAATATACCTAGACTCATCTCCTGCTACATGAAGAAAGCATTTGGGTGGACTTTAAACATCCAGAGATCATGACAGATGTCAAAAACCTCAGCTGTCTTGTTACAGTTACAGTGTATGTATATTAATATTAAAATGCGCCGCCGGCACGCTGGCTGGGCTGAGATGGCAGCAGCTTGGTCCAGGCGTGTCCCACACAAAGGAAGGACGCCCCGGGGCACCTCGGTGCCTCGCTTGCCAGCCTTCCAGCCCGTGCAGTGGAGGGCACAGAGCCTAGCGTGCCCGGAGCTTTGGATAGCCCAGGCGCGGCCAGAAATGAGTTGCCAGAGGTGGCGCTCGGCCGGTGATCCAAGGGGTTATTGCAGAAGCACCCTCAAATGGTCCGGATGCCGAAGAGGGCAAGGCACAGTAATCAGGGCTTTATAAGGATGCAGGGAAGGGGGCGGGGTGACACCACAGGGACCCATAGGAAGAGGAGAAGGGTGGGACAGGCCAGGACACCTTCCCTTAGAGGACGCAAGAGGTGTCTGTCAACTGCAGACAGAACCACCCCTCAGGAATCCTAGGAAACCAAAGGTAGAAGCCATCTTCACAGAATGAGGGTTTCACTCCTTGGTACTAGCCCACCAAACCTCTGTTTCTGGGCTCTGTGGTCCCCCGGTTGGTTCCTTCACCACAACATGTATGCATGTTGGAAAGCACTTGTGATGAGCTCCACTGGTTGTCTATATGTGACCTCATTCAGATTTGTGGCAAAAGATTTGGATTTGCCATGCATTCCCAGACCACCTGCAGAGCTCACAAGGAATAAACTCAGTATTTTCTCAAAGAAAATTTGTCAAAAAGATGTTTCTTACCATCAGATTTTGCAAGCACAGCTAAGTCCAGTATATCTCAAATGCTTGGGCAAGAGAGCCACACATGGGGTGAGCTGCTGCTTCCCAGATCACCATGCTCACCGCTTGTGGCCTGCACAACATGAAAATGTGGCAACTCTTTAATGCCTTGATGTCTGTGTAAAACTGAAAAAGGAGAACCTTCCTGTGGCTATGCCTCCACCACTTTCTCACCCCTTAGTCTGCTTGAAACAGTTGCTGACAATAAAAAGAAGTTGGATCATTAGGAAGAAGTTGGTTTTCTTTTCCAGAGAGGACTCAGTATAATTCAGTGGGCCAACGGATATTACACTTCAGAGGTGCATCCAGCTTGTGAATGATTATTTATTATATTATTTATTATGATGATTCATCCTGTGCAGCATCTGGTTTCTTACTAGATGTGCTCCGAAATTTCTATGCAGTCTGTAGATTTATCCCCATTCTCCCTGCCAGTCTGGCGATGAGGAACTCAGTGCAACAGTGCTTTCTCTGCATTAATGGCTTAATGTTTGCCCAGGTTCATACCAGGTACTGCTGGTAGAAAAGAGCCTTGCAGGTTGTTTGTGTACAACGTAACAACCAGAAAACAGCATTCTTGGACCTGAAATCAGTCACAATATCATAATCAGTTTCCAAACTTTTCTCTGGCTTTTTTCAGGCATGGACCCATGCTGGGATTCTGCTGAAACACAAGTACAGTTTCCTAGTGGGATGTGCCTCCATCTCAGATGTCATAGCTCAGGTAAAGGCTCCTCATAGAAGTCACTGTTCCCATTTTTTTATGAACCAGATGCTTTCCTGAACAGGAACTCTCTTTTACAGTGTTTCTCTGTGCCTTCTTTTTCTTCCATGAGCAAGACACCAGAGGAAATAATCTTGTGTGCTGCCCTCTGACTGTTCCTTCATCATGTGAATGCTATTTGCTGATAGTTGTGGTTTAGGACAGTCTCACTTGACCCGATCAAATCAGTTCCCAGGACTGTTTAGCTTAGGGTCATGTCCTCCAGCACTTCCACAGCCCCGTTTCATAATGGCTGAGAAACTAGTTCTGTATGTACACGTGTACATTTGGGAAAAAGAAAGGTCAGGCAAAGAGACCACTGACTGCTACCAATCCTGAGACTGAGTGCTTTGAAAGAGATCTTTCTCCCTCTGTACATTCTCCCCAGCACTTAGCACAGTTCCAGTGAAATCCTGAGCTGGAGGTGAAGGCATGATTCTCCAGCTGACCTGTCAGTTTTGCACATGGTGTCTAATCCAAGGAAATCCAGTGTAAGCCACCTTCTGAGTGCTTGTTACCAAAAGGCGAAGGCTCAGAAGTGCACCAGAAGGGGTCTCTGGTGATAACCCCTGGGTGATGCAGAGAAGACCAAATGTTTTTTTAACTTTCAAAAGGAGGTGTTAACTGTCCTGTTGCTTTGTATTAGGCACACTGAAAAAACAGCATTCATACACGCTGATGATGGCCAGTGTTGTAGCATTTAAGAACCAATATACAGCCCTCTTTTGAAAACATATGAAAATATTAGGAAATGACGAGTCTCAGTAACTGTAAGCAGTTGCTGTACTGCCCCATTACCAGCTGAATGGTGTAATGACTGGGGAACAAAGAGGATAAAACAGGACGACATCAAAGAAAATATGAAGTCAGTGGCACTCAGTTCAATTTTCCTTCGCATTTTCCTCCCACTAAACATAAAGAAACCATAAACCAGGTTGAACCTGCTTCAGTCAGTTGCTACTCTGTATTTGTCAGGTCTGCCCCACTACGGTACTGCACTAAATCCCCAGAGACGATACCAATTACTGTAGATGACCTTAACCCTCAGGGTCTGCTCTTGTTCCGATGTGACCTACAAAGTTTCCTGACCCTGGGTGCACATCGGGTCACGCGCAGCTAAATACAGAAACAAATTCTTATTTTGGCCATGCCCTTTCCACAGCGGTTGGTGAGTGGGGTGCCAGGGTTGTGAAGAATAAGACACCTGTCATCTTCTCTCAACAAAATACGACACAGAGCAAGAGAAAATCCAGAACACAAAAGGTTGTGGCTGTCATACCCCAGAACTTTACACCTACGTCTGCGCCCTACACAGGGAGTAGGGGCACAGGCAGTAGCCAGCTTTCCTTGGGTAGCTTCATGTGCACACTCTTTGTGACTGACTTTGCTTCTATTTACTGAAAAGCAGTGTTTTTGTAGGTTCCAAAGAGCGGTTTTGCAAACCCGCATAAGCACTGTGGCCTGCCTCAGGAACATTTGCAGAGTGTGGTTTTTCTTAACAACTACTACAGCTCTAGCAACGAAGGCGAGAACCTGCACCTGAACAATGTGTATTTTATTTCTTGCAACTCACTTGAATGCCAGCATGTCCTGGCAGGATTGTCTTGGTTCTGCTCTTCACAGCACCAAACACAGTTGTCTTTCCAGTTGTACCCTCCATCCAGAGTCATTTGGAATTTAACAGGCATGTCATCCACTCTGTACTTAACAAAGAGAGTAATATCATATTAATCAATTCCTTTGCATTTTATGAATTGAGCATTTAGTCTTAAGAGGCTAAATTATGAGCTGGTCATTCGCCCAAAAGTTTCCATTTCATTTAGGTTAATGTGGCACTCAGCTGGAGAGCAAATAATGAAATACTGAAATTTCATGTGAAAAAGTTGAAAATTAGGTTAACATAAGACTTCCTGCTCCTAAATATTGAAGTGAATACTTTAAAACATCTGGCTTTTTAATTGCCACTACTCTCCCCCCTACCCAAAAAAAAAAAAAAAATTAGAGCTTAGGAGCTGACCCTAGAAGCATGTCTCCAGCCTCAGCGCGTATCAGAATAGCACATTCTCCTGGGAAGGCTGACACTCAGCCACATGCTTGCTGCCAGACCTTGCCAGACTTTCATGCCAGCCTTCTCCTATTTATGGGTTCTAGTCTGACACCTGCCCGACCTTCAAGTCCTGTTTCATAGAGTATGAAGTTAACTCTTGTTCTTCTCATGGGTATGACCAAATACTGCAGGGTCCTGACTAAAATTTCTGAGCTGGAAGTCAGATAGATACTGTAGCCATGCAAGTTGTTGGTTCATCAGGAATCACAGAGGAGATGTGTTGGCCCTGGAGAAACACACAGACAAATTGTTAATAATATGTTGTATGCTTTTCAGGTTGTTTTTGTAGCCATTTTGCTTCACAGTCACTTGGAGTGCAGGGAGCCTCTCTTGATCCCAATATTGTCCTTATACATGGGAGCACTTGTCCGATGTACCACACTATGCCTCGGATACTACAGGAACATACATGATGTTATTCCTGACAGAAGTGGGCCTGAAATGGGGGTATGTCTTCATACTTGCATTTTTTCAAACTTGATAATTTTAAACTTGAGGGTTTTTCGTGTTATAATACTGCATTAAACCACTGTGCATGAAGAGCCTTCTCTCTGTCCTGCAGGAAAAAACATTTTCACTTAAAGAGGCGTGGTAGAAACTATTCCAGCAACAGCACGTGTGACACAATGCCTTCCATGGTATGGATGTGTCTACTGAGGACTTCTGTACTGAGCTGTAAGACAGCACAGCATGAACTAAGCGAACACCTTAGTTCATATGGAAGAAGATATCAAAATTTCTCTTTTTCTTCAAATGTCATATTGTTTTTCATGTAGCTTTGTCTGGTAGTCAGAACAAATTATGCAGATAGATACCTTATGCATTATTTATTGAGATCCATGACACATCTTCTTTTGAATGAGTATTGCTAACATGAGTGAAAATATTTTAGGCTCCTCATATTGAAAATTATTGAAATGAATGTACCAAACTGACAATGGGTGGGAAAAGCAGAAAACCTTTCTCCATGTTTTTGGTCCTGTGCTGCACTTTTCTTTTCAAACACACTTCATTTTTTTTACTCTGTGTTGCAGGGAGAAGCTACAATAAGGAAGATGCTGAGTTTCTGGTGGCCTTTGGCATTAATTTTGGCAACTCAGCGAATAAGTAGGCCCATTGTCAACCTTTTTGTCTCCCGGGACCTAGGTGGCAGTTCTGCAGCCACAGAGGTAAGAAAGGCAGTGCTCTCCATTACTGCAAATGATCATTTCCATGGCATTACCTCTGTGCCTCTCTTCTCAGCCAAGCTGACAAGAAAAAATTGTCTAAAGTACATTTCTGTTAAGTGCTCTTTTTATGCTTGAAAAGAAGACTACTTGGACTCTCACCATGAGCCCTTCTGCCAGGTCTAGTGGGACCTTAACCTCAACAAGACTAGTAGAATTTTTTCGCTGAACAGTGCCTCCATCCAGGTTTTCATGCTCTGCACCTAGGTATATATAATCTGGAGCGTTTAGATCCCAGAGATTTTAGGACAGTCATCAGTAGTCCCATGTTGTACTCTTTCCTGTCATGTATACGGCTGTGCAGACTGATGTGAAACTACTGTTAGCAGTCATTGCATCACACAGAATAGTGTAGAGACATAAAAAAGCACATATAAAAAGAAATCTGTCTGCTGGTTGGGATAGGAAATGCACCCTGTTTCTCTTGAGGAATTTCAGATTACTCCAGTAAGTCTCCTACAGCTGTTGGGAGACAGATTTCTGATTGCAATGCAGAGCCTTCACCAATGCTCACCATGAGCTGACCCATTCTCTTAAGAAGTCAGGGGGACTTCTGCTGCCAGTTTCATGTGAGGATGTCTAGATGCATATAGTCATAGGATAAGCAAAGCTGTAAGATACTAAATGAAAAGAAAAATTCAAAGAACTGCTGCTAATTTGTCATGCATGATACTATGTATTTCACTCACTCAGGAGATGCCAGAGACTGCAAATAAACAGCTGTGAGAAGAAAACTTAAGGAACTTAAGGCTTTTACATATGAGATTCAGGGATCAGTCTATGTGTTAACAGTGGTCTCCGTACAAAAGGAGGCAGAGGCTAGCAAAGATCAGTTTTGCATTTCTTAGTGACTTTCGATTTCAGATGCCTCACATTTCATGGCTAGCCAGTTCCATTTTGTTGCTATTAGGATGACTCCAAATACATGTCACAGCTGGTGATTTGCTGGCAGTTTTACACTAACAGTAATGGTCACATCCTAACTTTCTCTGATTTCTGAAATAATTGCTTCTGAAAAGGGAGGTGCTGGCAATACAGATAACATCAGTGTCTGGAGCATTAGTATCCACAGGAGTTTTACAGGTTCCCTCTTCAATAATAGCAGCAGCTTTCACTGTGGGCAGGGAATCCATGTGAAGCACTAGGCTGTAACATGTTCATGAGGACCACAAATCCACTTGCACTGTCCATCTCCCTGCTTTTGTTTGGACTTCCAGCACAGTTATGGTGATTAGGCTACCTCTTGGTGGTGGCTTTCATAGGGGCCTTTTTCACCTGTCAAATACAGGTGCTAGACATTT
Source organism: Callaeas wilsoni (assembly GCA_013398955.1). NCBI lineage: Eukaryota > Metazoa > Chordata > Aves > Passeriformes > Callaeidae > Callaeas > Callaeas wilsoni. The sequence goes on from VWPU01020923.1 coordinate 70,118, forward strand.
AGGAAAACACATGCATTATGTAGGAATAACACAAATTGAGGAAAAATACTGGGAAAAAAATCACTGCTAAAAACATCAATACTTTAATCCAATCAGAATCTAGCATACAAAACGTAGTAGTGAAATACTTTTTCCTTTAACAGGTACTATGTCTTCGCAGTCTTTTTGGACTTCATGATGAAAATAAGCAAAATATCTTTTATGCTCCTTACTCAATTTAAGCTAGTTAGGTTTCATACAGATGGAAATTCTGCTGAAAATACAATAATGGGAGGGTGTGCAATTAAAAGGGGTACTACCTTAAAATTCCAATTTGCTTTATTTGAACCAATTACTTTTTCAAGGTACATTAAACATTATTAAAGCTATTATTAGCAGGGAAGGATCTATACCACTCTCTTCCTCTCTGTGGATATAACTACAGCCCCTCCCCTCTTTTTAAACAGCACAGGGAACAAATTAGCTTGCTACAGATCTTTTAACCAAACAGACACCAGTTACATTTATAATGGGAAAACGGACTCAGATAATCAAGAAAATGTATATTGAAAGTTTAGGTGTGAAGCATAGCAGTAGTTAAGAAAGGTCTCTCTTAATGCTACTGTTGCCAGATGTAAAATGAATCAGAATTTAGGTGGATTGTAACAGATCTGAACCTGCAGACAAAAGGCACACAAGTACTTTCATTTCTAGCGTTAAGAGAGTCAGGCAGCTCTCAGTACAGATGCATACTTCAGCTCTGAGGACTACAAAACTTGGAGTGACAGTAGATTTACAAGCATCCACAGGAAGAGCTCCAAAACACCATTCCTACATCAAAAACATGAAGTGCATCTATTTGAACTTTTTCTTCAGCAGTCAGAAACATCACTAAAATCTTTCATACATTAATATGTGGGGGAGCTTATGTCTTTGATAAACCTCTTAGACTGTACTTGTGAGAGTGTAAAAGGGCGTAGTTTTAAAACTTCAGGCAGTGAATTGTTTCTTCCCATACAAATGTTCATCTGGAATTATTTTTGTCTGGTGCTCATTGATGAGCATCAGAGTGGAGAGAAGTGGATTTTTTTTGTCTCATAAGTGCCTTCTGCCCCCAACCAGTCAGACTGATGTCCAAACTCAGTCAGCCACTGAGGTCCACTGATTTGTAATCCATCGGTCTTACTTGAAGCTGTTTTGTTTAGGAATAACCAAGTAAAATGTATATAAATTGAAATTATGCGGTATGATCCAAAACTATGGTGAGCTGCAAGGCATTCAGCTGCTCAGGTATCTGTAGGTAAAACAAGTCAGAAGCAATATGGGAGGAAGGTGTTGGGCTGATTGAGGGGTGCACCACAGCTCAAATTAACTATTACCTCGGACTATCAGAGTGATGGTGAAATGACAAAGCTGGCTTAGGTAACTTCATGGTACAAAAAAGTTTCACAAGCTTAAAATGCCAGGCCAAATGACGGCCATTTTGATGGTCTTCCTGAAACAAAAAGCTTCCAGTCCCTTGTCTGGTTTTGCATCGTGTCAAGGTCAATGTGGTGGGCAATAGCACTCTGTGTTAGTTTAACTGTTGTGTTTGAAGATTTGAAGTTCATGTTTCTCTGTCTCTATTCGTAGGCAGTGGCGATTTTGACAGCTACATATCCTGTGGGACACATGCCCTATGGCTGGCTGACTGAGATCAGAGCGGTATACCCTGCTTTTGACAAGGTGAGTGTCCCTGCTAGGGCTGTCATAAATACCTCTTGTGGGGTTTTGCATGTGTGGTCCTCCTAGTTCTCTCTGTTGTTCCACTGATAGGTTTTCTTAAAAGCTAGTTCAAATTAATTGGCTTTTGGTGGCTTCAAGCTGTTGTCTGAATTATGATTTTAACCTTAGCTCTGTGTTACAAGGTGTTAAGCTGCCTTTTGAATAGATAGGTGCTGTAGTTTTAAGGATTAAACAAAGTCCTCACTATGAGGTAGCTACTTAGGTAATGAAGTGACTTCTCACAAAGTGTCATCACTGAATGAGCAAGCTCACGTCTCTGCTCCAGATTTGGTGGTATCTCTCAAGTAGGTTTGGGTTCATTTGCTTATGTTAATATTTAGCAAAGGGTGTTTCATAGACTGACACTAACACAGATAACATACATTCTTTTAGTAATACTGTCTTAGCTGACCAAGGCTATGAAGATTTTTGTTGGTAAATCATGTAATTATGTAAGAATGCAAGCACTGCTCCTGGAACTGAGCACAGAGCAAAAATTAATTTTGTTTAGTCCCTTTTTTGCTCTGATTTATAACTGGTACTCACTAGTCCATATGTTGTGCAAAGAAAAGTCCTGTCCTGTGACTCTGGAATTCAAATGCCAGATCCTCTTCTTCCCTTTATTTACCAATTAGTAACTGAACTTTCTGCTTCCAAATACTCATGAAAAATATGTTTGTTTTGTCTGGAATTATTTAGCTGGAGCAAGCCCTGTTTAATATCATCCACCGTATTTCCAAGAAGAGTTGAAGACCAACACAAAGTCACATCAGTCATAACATCATAACCTGCCTGTATTCAACTAAATTGACCTGTCAGATAAAATACCACTTGCAGGCTTTCTCAGAGGCCATGCTGCTGAAAAGGAACTGCAGACACAAACCCAATGAACTGCAAGATAAAAATAGTTTAGGACAGGAAACTCAGGAGCTGCTAACCTCATTTGATACAAGCCACAATCAAATGCACTAATACCAGGCAATAGTAACAACAATTAAGACTCCTGAATTCAGGTCTCATTTAGCTGGTGAAAGATATGCTGACAACTACAGTGGTGACAGGATTAGACCATTATTTTTCCATTTTTCCATTTGTTTATTTCAGTTAAAAGGCTTCTCATAGGGCTCTTGTGGAACAATGTGAGGAAGAAAATGCTAGGCTAAGGCACAGATGGGTACAGTTTATCTAACTGCTAGAAAAGTACTAATGGGCATTTTAGTTCCATGTTTGAAGACTAATTTATAATAAAAAGTAGAAAATGAGGTGGCAGCAGTATAAAGGGTATCTCATCCTGGCAACCATATGTGTAAATGCCTTCACTGTACTTTTCAGACAATAAATACCAAACCTGAAACCCACTGTGGTTTTTTTTAGATTGCTGAGAGAATTGCTTTTCCCTTGGTCATGCATCACCTTGTGTCAATGTGCCTTTCAAAAGCTTTGTTTCCTTAAGCTAAGTCTTTCTCAGAAGAGTCCAGACAGAAACAGGTTTTATTTCTGGACCCTGTGAGGTGTCCATTGTGATTTTCAGAAGCCAAAACAGTATGTTTGCCTGCAAACTCCTGTTTCCTTTTGTCGCTTACTCAGGAAGCTGGCAATGCTGATGGCCATCAGAAGCACACTGACTGATGGGATTTGAGATGCCCCTCTTCAGTGGCTCTGCTGGAGAAGTCAGATTCTTGTCTTCACAGGGAAATCATTACCTCTCTTCACATTTGTAAGAGAGATGCAGGGTCCTACTTCAGTCTTTTATGAGACTTTGTGTCCAAAGCAACCTCGTGGCCTAGCAGCTACATTCAGGTTAAGGGTTACTACTGACATTTTGGAAGAGAGCAGGCATGTGCTAGTTCTGTTCTCTGTGTGCTGTTTTATATGGTGATAATGCCATTATTCTTAATGGACCCTGCCACCTGACTCAGAGCAACACCAACTGTGAGATTTTTGAATGCTATTTATCTGATGACTAGATGGGAATCTATATTCTTTTTGCTCCAGGATCTCCGTAGTGTTTTGTTCTGAGAACTAAATAGTGTGTAAGAGTTGTGAACAAAGAGTATGTGGTCAAGAGTTGGAGCAAAGGGCAGAGTATGGCAAGGGCAGGAATAGCAGCAGTGAGGTAGGAACGAATGAGAAAGCTTTTTCTTAGCAGCCCTTTTGGATGGCTTGATTTGGATGGGCTTTATTTCCTCTTTGTTATTTTAGGCTTCTTAAAAAGTTGAGCCATGCAGCAAAAAGTTCATTTAAACACTGGTGAGTGATGTAAGCAAGGCTTATCCTCGAATCTGTTAAAACTAACACTAGCAAAGTATTTCTTCAGAAACACAATGAATAGTAACAGATGCATGAAAAAATGTTTACAGAGAGCTTTCATAACCTGTTCCCAAAAAGGTCAGAAGGAGTGGCTTCTTGCTTTAGAGTCTGGGTCGCCTACATCTTCAAGCATCCAAACCTCCTAGCAGGTATTTAGGCAGGAGCATGGGGCCATCTGGGTGCAATTGCTGCACTGATCAGAACAAAAGCCTTAAATTTGCAAAATTCCGTCAAGCACTTGAATGTGTGTGGAATGATTACTCTTCACAGTGCTCCACTCCCAAGATGTGTCTGCAATAGTTTTATTTCTCCTATGAGTAACTCCAGTAAAGGAGGCTGACTGTGTGACAGGGTGCTGCTGTTCTACCCAAGTTACCTCAGGGGTGTATAAATGCATATCATGGTACAGATTTTATCAGCAAGTGCACAAGCTTGTGTATCTCAAACAGTCCCAGGGTAAATGCAATAGATGACCTAACAGCCTCTTGATTAAGGGCTCCTAATGGTACCCTGCTTTGATATCCCATCCTCTCCTTTCACAGACCATTTAGTTTGGTTTTATGTGTTCCCCAAGGGCAATTTTAAATCTTCAGCTTCATTTGCTATATTAGACATTCGGAAGAAAGCTTTTGTTGTTTTAAATAAAACTTTGCTGCCATATGAGTACAGAGCCCATGTTCAAGGTGGAATGTCTAATAGTCCTAATTATGTTCTGTTCATTAAACTGCATTAATGGAGCCAGCTGTTCCAGAAGCTGTGTTTATATTACCTGCTTGTCTAATTGGATCAGTAAGGATGCTTGGATTGGTGATTTGGTACCAATTTGTGGTAAAAGGGAATAAAATCCTGTTTTTCTTGTGAAAACATGCTACAAACTTTAAGGTTAAAAAAATTATGTGGTGTTTTCTTAGAAGGAGCTACCAACCTTTTTCAAAGGTGAATTTGTTAAATAGGACTTATTCCTTAGACAAGTAGGGAGATCACTCAGCCCTCCGTGACTGTAGCAAGCAGCTGCTGTCAGTTTAAGCGGAAAATGTTCTGTAGTGGTACAAAGTACTCAGAAAGCTCTAGGTTATAAAGCAAACAAGCGAAGTCAGACATGGACAGGCACAGGCAGTCAGGTCCAGCACATGACCCTGGTGCCAGCAGCTCCCGGTAGTCTGGAGCCAGGCTAATGCTCGCTATCTCTGTCTCTTGCCCTAGAATAACCCCAGCAATAAACTGGTGAACACCAACAGCACTGTCACGGCGACACATATCAAGAAGTTCACTTTCGTTTGCATGGCGTTGTCCTTAACGGTAAGAAGCCCTTGTTCAACTCAGTGGTTTTCATCTCAAACAGAAAATTGTCTCCTCTACCTAATGCTAAAAGCACTAGCAGTTCAAGAAAGGTGAGTTGTCTTGTCTTGTGAAGCTCTGTTGCTTTTATCTGCAGAAGGGAGTGTGGTCATAGTATTGGCGTACCAAGAAAATCAGATGTCATTAGCTCAGGCTAGATATCTAAAAGGCTGGAGATACTTCATTTTATTTTCACTACTTTTCTTTTCAAATCAGCCTCCCATGCAAAAAGGTTTCAGAGACCTGCTTTTCTTTTCATCTCTTTTTGTTTCTTTTTTAAATGAACAAAACTTCAGGTAACCAGTGTGTCAGGAAGACAAAAGAATGCATTTGTGTCACATGCAGTGGGATGGCAGCCTGTCCCTGAGCATCTCTCATTTACTGTGAATGGTGGTAAAGGCAGCACGGGTTGACCCTGCAGCAGCTGCTCCCTGCTGCCTCTCCTGGCGCTGGGTTCTCATGTGGGGGTACTTTGATGCACATTTGTTCTGTTTGCTCTCAAAAGTAACTAAAAATGGCAATCGAGGAGACGGTGCTGACACTGACTAAAGGATCTAAAGCTGTGCCCATGCTAGGAAGCATTGCATGAGGGTGACATTCAGGGAGAAATTTTGCTGAGCCTGCCATGTTTCAAAATCACCAATTTGCACACATAAATACAATGCATTTCCCCCAAGAACCCTTGTTTCTGCAAAGTCTTCTTAGCATCAAACAGGCAGTTGTGGAAGAAAACTCCTGCTGCTGGTGGGGATCATAGCAAATAATGGAGCAGATGACCAGGGTAAATCCAATGTCTGTTTCTATAAAGGATGGATTTATATTAGTGCTTAGGGCCATGACATCATCTCTCCACAGTACCTGCACTAGCAGGACAAAATAGGTTTTAGAAAATAGGTTTTTCATAGAAGAAGTCCTTCATCATGCTAGAAAAGTACTTGGGAAATGCAACAATTGTTTTAGGATACAATGCTCCAAGTCCTACAATTGAATCTACTCATAGCCCAGACAGGTTTGCTGTTTACCCTCAGCATTGCATACTTTCCATGGGGTAAGTGGCTGCGTTGGAACGCTCTTCTCCCTAAGTTCACAAATTTACTATTGAGTATGGGAGTGCTGACAGAATTTCTCTCTCCCTTTTAGTGTAGAACCTTTATGACTGAGTTGCAAATGGCTTATGCATGAAGAGAAACTCATTTACGTCAAAGGAAATGTTATAGCACACAAGCCAGAAGTATTTGTAACCATCCCCACCCCCTTGCCACAACCTGGGAATGTGGGATACAGAACTCTGTGTTATTTCACAGTTGAAAATGAAGCAGTTCAATCCATCCATAGCTGAATTAAATTTCTTCTGCTCTTTGTTTCCTATACTTTTTCCCTAAACAGCTACAACTGGCCACCATCAAAGACAGAATTGCATGAACCAATGTGACATCTCTTCTGTCTTTTAATTTCCTTAAGCTTGACCTCTTTTCATGTGGCTTAGAGACCAACAGCTCTTGCTCTAACTTGTATTTCCTACAGCATGAAACGGAGACAGCCATATGCCTCCACTGAATTGACCACTGTCTGAAGACTTTCCATGAGACCCTAGCTCTCATGTTATCTACCATCACATGCCTTGAGGTTTTCTCTTGCGTCCCGTGCCAGGCCAAAGTGAAGTTCTCTACAGTTGGAGCCTCCTTTGAAGCCTTTCAGTGTTGTTATAGACCCACGAAGAGGAAAGCTTTCCTTGTTAAAATTTTTCCGAGAATACTATTTCAATCTCAGTTTTCTCTGAACTGACTGTATTCTTAATCCCCCATGGTATTTATCAGGTTACTCTGCTTCTGATAGATTATGAGCTTTTCACATTACCATCAGTATCCTCTGCAGACTAATTTTTAATCACCGCAATAGGCTTTTGTTTTGTGACTTTCTGGGATATTGTATCCAAAAGTTCTCCCTTTTACTTTCAAGGTCAGTTCTTTCATGAGATCCTCATGAGAGATTTGCCTGCAGTGAAATTCCAGAAACACTTTTGAGGTCCATAGCTTTTCTTGTCCTGTTTCTATTTTTGCCTGCTAGTGACAGATTCTTAGGATTGCTTGTCAACAGACAGAGCAGAAAAATAGACACGAGCTCTAAAGATTCAGTTGGATTCAAAGGCCTGAGCCTGCAAATGCTTCAGCACACAAACTCAGCAGATGTTGGGATGACTCACGTTAATGTGTGCCACAGGCTCTAAGGAACTAGACTTCAAATCTGCCTCTGTTGTGGCCAGGTGAGCTCCCATGGCCATCGGTGATAGCTGTGTTTTGATTCAGGGGCTCTACTTCAACATATGGCAGTCAGACTAGTGGCATCACCACTGGTAACATCTTGTTCTTTCAGGTCAGAGGGAAAGTGAGAAAAAGGCTCCCAGGCTGATAAGACCAATTAAATTCAAGCACTTAGGCATGCAATGTGAATGCCTTTTTCAGTGGATAATCTATAGAAGGATTCCAGAAGATGTAAAGATAAAGGAAGTCCATTAACCACTCGAAAAAATAACAGTGAAGCTTTAAGTACAAGCAACAGCCACGCAGGGAAGTACCTTCCCAATGTAAAACCCTGGGAAACTTTCAATCATTGAAGACATACCAGTTCAATAGAATTGGGAGAAAAAGAAAAAGGTTCTACCTCCTTCCACAGACCAGTCATGCCTGCACAAGAAGTACTGCAGTCCTACTACTGCAACAGAAACATCTTTCACTGTTGTTGTTAGTGACAGTATTAGGTCAGCGTAGAAAAAAACGCATATTTTTGTTAAGAAACATAACTTTATGGTTTGTTTAAATCTTCATGGGATCTGAAAGGCTACACTTGAGCCTTTCCAGGCTAACTGTGCAGCATGCACGTGTGTTCTGTCAAGTATGATCATAAGTACTGCCTCATGGCTTTGAAGCATCAGGTGAGTATTAAAGCTGCTTCTTCAAAAAATGGGAATTAGTTGTATTGCTTAGTGAAAAATGTGTAGACAAGCTGTTTTATTTAAAGGCATAAATAGAAGCCTTTAAACTCCTGATAGGTAAGACAGCTGTTGTGATTAGTCACATTGATGTGGTTTCTGTTGTAAGTGGGGATTCCTTCCACAGCCATGTTTTGTGACTGTGCAACTGAATGTAAAATTTGTATAGCAGAGGGAAGGGACTCAGCTGTAGAATTTTTCCTGAAAAAATAAGGGACAATTCTGATTTTAAAAAGTAAGTCATGCTTGGTAATTTACATGCGGTTTAAAGGGTATGCATAGTGCTATTTGCCATTATCTGTTACTTCACTGCCATTAGGCACTTTGGGAAAAATACCTCTTTCCATATGTTACTAGAGATGCTGCTCCAAATGCCAATGCTGCTGCCATTGCAGATCAGGCTGTTGAAGACCTAAACATTTTGGTTCAATGCTAGACCTGTTTAAATGGCCCTGCAGATCAGCCCTGAGGTTGCTGCACAGTTGTAAACCAAGTGAAGACACAGACTCAAGAGAAAAGTGGTGCATTCATAGCCCATACTCCTTTGGTTGTGGGATGTGTCAGCCTCAGTACTCTGCAGAAATCCCAAAATAATTTGTCTGGGTGCTAATTTACTGCATTTCTCCGCTGCAGGAAAGGTTTGCTCTATCAGGGGAGAGCACTCCCTTACACGTGAGCTGTGTGTAGAGGGGCAGGCTCTGTGAGGGGCAAGCTACTCAAGGGAACCCTGCCATACCCAGTAGGAGTAATAGGAAACAGGCCCTGCTTTAGCAAGGGGTTTTTTAGAATAGTGGTCGTGTCTCTGAGCTTGGACACCACAGTGCAGAATTCAGGGATGTGATGACACAGAAGCTGCAGTCAGTTAAGATCCTTTTCCCTGGCTAATGTTAGCTGCTGGCAGCCACGTGATTAGTGTTTGGTCATCTGCCTCTGGACTGCAAGGCTCTGCAGGCTGATTTCACGTTACTTGTTAGTGCTGCTATATAAAAGTAGTAGAGGCCTCCTTTGTGAGGGCTCAGGCTGCTTTGCTGCAGCCGCTGCAGCCTCGCCTGTGTGCTCAGAGCCCTGCCCTGCATGTCTGGGTGCAAACCCTGGCGAGCTGCTGAGGTCGTGTGCCCTGAGCTGAGGCGGCCATCGATTGTGCGGGCAGCGCTAGGGAAGGTGGGACAGGCAGCTCTCTGAGTGGACTGGCAAGAGCAGCATCTGTTCAGTCTCAGTGGCGCTGGAAGGAAGCCATGTCTTAGGTAACGAGGGGTCTGAGCACCCTCGTTTAAGTAGCTGCCACTGGCCTAGAAGCATGGCCAGCTCAGTGTGGCTGGCACCAGGTCACTGCCTGGGGAACATACAGGATGCTGCTCAGAGAAAGCAACTTCTCAGAGAGCACTGTGAAATCTTCCTAGCTCCCCGTCACTGCAAGTGACCCTGAATAGTCTGTACTTACTTATTCATTTATACCAGGGAAAGAGCAATCAGTTCTTACAGCAGTAGTTCGAGAACTGTGCGATTCAGTTCAGCTTTGTCTTCCAGCAGCCTCAGCTGGGACAGACCACAGTGCTTTTGGGATACAGTTCCAAACACCAGCTCTTGATGCTGCATGGCTCATGGTAGCTGAAGTGACAGCAAGACACGTGGCCAATTATCTTCATATTCTCTAGTGTTCTACATATTACAACAGGCTTTCCCTTCCCAATAAGACAGGCTCAAGGTGCCAGGGTGACGTGCTATGTGCACCACACCACATGCATCTATCTGTCACCAAGCTAAGGTACAGCAAGAGAGCTGCACAGTACTTCTGAGTTTTAACGTGTGTTCTATTAGAAACAGCTCGAAGCTCTTTCCAGCTATTTAAAAGGAATTTCAATGCTGCTTTGCTTTTTTTTAAATGAACACGTGGCTATGGACAATTGTGGAGGGTAGCAGTTTTCATGAATAAACAGACTGATTAAGGGCAGAAGCCAATTGTAGAGAATGCTGTCTTATATTTAATTAGTAAACACTCCTTAAGAAACAAAATCCAGATGTTCAGTTTTGCCCTGTGATTTTTCATTCCTTTCTGTTCAAAAAGACTAAAAGATAGAGTGGAGAGAAAGTGTTCACATTTACACATTTATGTGTGTGTGTGATTTATGCAAGATTTATAAATTTCATATTTACTTGTTACAAACAAACTAGTGAAAACTTTAAATCTCTTAAAAAAAAAGAAAAATGACATCGCCATGAAGTTGCAATGAAAGTGAAGGTTCAGGCACTTAAGCTGAACAGATTGATGTGCACTCTGTTGTGGTAACCAAATTCAAATTCCAGGTCACCTGAATTAGATTTAAATTTCAGTGAAAGTTTAAATGTAATGTACTTACGGGCAGACAGCTGGTCAGTTTACTGGCTTATATGCTTAACCCTGAGAGGTGGGGGGGGTGTGTGTGTGTGTGAATACATGTCAAAATGTCACCTACTTTACAGTCAGGGTTGGTATATTGACTCCTCAATTATGTTGCTCATAATTGAGGAGTCTAATGATAACTTTTAAATGTTTCTTATACTAGCAAAATTATTTTCTATTTTATTTGTTAGGTAATCTCATATTCTATGAATAAAATGCTACTTTTTTTGTAAATAGTGCGGTATTTATATTCATATTTAGATTCTTGTTCTTTTGACAGAGGATAAAAAGTACTGATTTCTAAGGACTCCTGCTGAAGAGCTTCTGTAGTTTGAGGAGTTACTATTGGCAAGTGTTTCTTTCATTAGCTGGTAGTTATCAGTCCCTTAGGAAGAGCAGCACACACATTTTGTCAGCTCTCCGGTGATTGTACGTTGTAGCACAGCAGCATAAACTACCATCACTTGGCAGTTATATTCATCTCATAGATTAATGTATAATGTATGTGTCTGATAAGCATGTAATCATATTCAGTCTAAGTGAGGGGGTTTATATTATATTGTAACCATCAAAAGGTTTAAACTGCAGCATTTAACATGTTTGCTTGTGGATCTCTTATTTCCCCCCAACCATGGGCAGAAAAGAGGGACAGATGCTGGGAACCATAGACTTGCAAGATTCAATAGAGAGATCCCATCTCAGTCTGAAAACAGCAGGGTGAGGTCCAGAGTCACAGGGTTTCTCTTGCTAGATCCCTGTAATAGGATCAGTTTCAGCCTGAAGAGGGGAGGAAGAAAGTCTTTTTTCCATTTGACAATAGTTTACTGCAAGCCATCCCATCGTTTCCCTAATTCTCAGTCATCACCTGCTTGGTTATGTTCTGTAATTAATCATCAAGCACCTAGGAGATAAGAAAACCCTTATCAAGAACAAGGAAGCCAGCGTAACAGGGAAAACTCCCTGTATCAAAAAATGAGAGGCATAGAAGACAAGACTCAGTAGTTGCTGCTTCCTGCTTAATTCTGTAAGAACAAGAGTCAGCCACTGTGGAAGAGTAGCAGCTGTGTTTCTTCCAGGCTGAAAAGCCTTGTCTGCTTAAAAGACAACTTGAGATGCCTGAGCTTTTGCTCTCTGCTTTGGATTTGGTTATGCCAGACTAGGAACTGCCAAGTGGGTACTGGCTGCTGACTCTCCTGTCCAATTGATCAGCAAGGCTCCACCAGCCAGTGAAATGTAGCACTGGCAAATAATATTAGAGTCAGAATGAGTAAAGACAGAATATTCGTACCAACTGACTCTATTATTGCAATAGCATTGCCTTAGTGACTTATTCCCTGGTGCTGTGCAAACACTCTATACTCAATAGTTGTTTAATTTGCAGTTGAACTCAGCAAATCATATTTCTCAGCCTTCAGTCTGGCAGCTGATTTTTCCCATGAGGGACACCAAAGACTGTACAGTTTTCATAGGTCCATTTGCTCTCAAATATTCAGTCTGTAGTGTAATAAATACACCATTTCATACCCCTTTCTGCACTTAAAAATAAGTTCATTTTCCACCTGATAAACTATCCTGTGTAAAGCTCCTACATGCATTAGAGTGATGTATTTGATGTTTTCAACTATGCTGTCTGCTAAATAATGAGACATAAAGCAACCCTTGACAGAAGTTAAAGGAGAGAAGTTAGAGAATTCATTGCATCTCTGCAGCAAGCCTGACTGCTGGCCTACTAGGTCCCCTTAGTTTGCACTCAGGATAATATGAATTAGGCTTGCACGTTGAAAAATGCCAAGGAACACGTTCCCATTTCACTGAAGGTGAAACTAGACACTGAGGAGTGTCCATAGCGTGAAATAAGTGCATGGCAGATCCCTGCAGTGCACAGCTCTCACCTGGGTGTCAGGAGTCCCATGGCATTTAGCCACCATCAATGCACTTCCTGAGCTGCAATAGCTGGAGAAGTATGACATGCTCTGCTTTCTTTCCAACTTTGGCGATTAAATACTTGGAAGGCCAAGAGACAGAAAATTGCATTCAGGGCCTGACCCAAGATTAATTTTTAGATGCCTTAGGCAGCTTCACTGTAGCCAGAGGGTGTGCAAAGGAGTGTTTTAAAACAGGGTTTGCCACAAAACTGTTTTCACAAAAACGTGGATAGTGTTTCTCTCCTGTCCTAAAGAAAATAAGGTCAGTTACCACTTCTACTGTGAAATCAGTATTAGACTGTCAGGTAGCAAGAAAATGTAGAAATACTTGAATTTATCCCCTCATCTTCATGCACTTGAGCAAACGGGAGAAGGGTTGTGTGTGCTCATTTGGTTAAGTTTGGTAAGGATCAGCCTAGAGAGGAGCAAAGTGATTTGCAATTCTGACCAATGGAAGAAGCTGTTGGGGCTTCTACTCCATTCTTCCTCTTCCACTGTCTTCTACAAGCCATTTAGCCAAGTACCTGCTGCCTCATCCCCATGCTTTCAAGTGATCCAGGTGCTGGAAAAGGGAACAAGAAAAAAAAAATAGCTGTTTCTGTTTCCTTGTGACTGATGCCATGGATTTCCTCAGTGTATTGAGAGGGTTGCTACCAGAAAAAATCACCCAGTAATTGCATCTTGTATAGCTTTGGTAGCTATAAACTTTCCAGGCTGCTAATACTGGTTCTTAGTTCACAAGCTGAAATCTGAACAAAGTGGGGATTTCTGAGATCCCTAACTTAAACCTTCTTCTCTGTGCTTACATGTAACCTGCATGCAATGCTGAAACCTCCCCATTTGCCCATCTCAGCTCTTACAGAGTAGACAGACAGCAGGCATTGTGAAGATGGCCCACAAGGACCAAACCCTGAATTCGGAAAAGGGGCGGTACTGGAGGGATGTGTGGTGAAATATGAGTGTATTTAATGCTAAAGAGAGAGCCAAAGATGTAATCTTTGTGCATTGATGGTGCAGAAGAGCAGCTGAACAAGTAGGTAAAAATGAACTGAAGTTCACAAAGCCTCATTTTTTCACAAATTTTTTGGCTCATGATCTAGGGAATAGCATCGTGGTCTGAAAAGGAGGAGCCGTACGTTTAAGTTCCTTGGCATTTCAGATACTCAACATCTTCTCTGCAAATGTGGAATGCAATATGGCATTCAGTTAGAAACCTCATTCATCTGTTCTGTCTTGAGGATTTGGCTACTGTAGCATTTCTGCCTCACTAGAAGAAACAGCTGTGCCACACCATGAAAAACAGGATTTGTGATTATTTCTTTCCTGTGAACAAGGACATCTGTGGATTTATCAGTGTTCATGTGCTCAAACTAAAACATTGCACAGACTAAGTTACTCTGTAGAAATCACAAATTTTAATTCTGGATCAGAAAAGGAACATACCTTCTGATGGCAATAATGCTTTTCAGTTTTTGACGTGTTTGTGTTTTCACATGTTTTGTGGTGGTTTGTTTCCTGTTTTGTGGTGTTGTAGTTCCAGAAGGTCAGTTACCAACCACTGCACTAGAATTTATAAATGGAGGATTACTTAAGAGCCAACTTTCTTAAAGTGGCTTGTGTTACTGCATTAACTAGAGTGTTTGCTGTTTTCTAAGGTTGACCAAGGTTATATGATTTTTGGGGGGAGGAGTGTGGGGTGTATCGAGTTTTTTTAGGAAGTTAAGTCTGACTGCGGAACTTTAGAGTCTGAATAATAATTGATTTTTTTCAATGCATCACACAATATCGAATTGCAGATTAATACTGCCAATCCTCATCCCCCTTCCACATAGTTTACAGCAGCCAAACTTTATAGTATATTGTCCAGTTCATCCAGGTTAAAGCAGTGGTTGATCCTCCCCTGTCCAAGGTCATGCTTACAGTTCCCCTGAACTGGAAATTTTCCTGAATATCTCCTTTTCTGCTTGTGAGAATAATCAATTACCCCTGAAGACCTTCCAACTCAGAGTAGCTATTGCAGTGTAACTCCATTCCTGGTATTTGTTGCTTACTTTCAGGAGCACCTTTTTATAACAAAAAAGAGCTTAGTCATGGCTAGCAACTGGCTTTAAGAAACAGTACAAACCATATTTTCTTCAGAACTGAAGTACCATATAGCTTTATTTAGCCTTCTGTGTAGTTCTTTCTCCTGAGTTTAAAGATAAATGAAAGAAAATGAGACTAGCTCAGTTGGTCAGAGAACGGTGCTAATAGTGCCAAAGTTGTGGGTTCAATCCCTGTATGGGTCATTCATTTGAGAGCTGAACTCAAATGATCCTTGTGGGCCCCTTCCAACTAAGAACATTCTGTGATTCTGTGAAATGTATATAGGAACCATATTTTACTGCCATCGTATCTACCTGTGACATTCAATGTCAGAAGTTTAAGCCATTGCAGAGGCCACTGGATTTGTGTTCATTTTTACCTATCTTTTATTTGCTGTCTTTGTTTTGCATCTCTGCATTGCTTTATTATCAAAGGTTACAACCCAGCGTTACTAAAGTCATGGCAAATTTGACTGAGAGACGGTAAAATGCACAGGAATGAATGTCACAACAATAATCTGGTCCCTCTCAGAGGACACAACCCCAGCTACTGACCATGCCAGTATTTGAAATACCCTGGGTGACAGAGTTCAGTGTCCTTATCTCTTGTGAGTATACAAAGAAAGGACATAAAAAACACAGACAGATTTCATCAGCTCTCTCAAATCTTACTTCACCAATGGTGTCACTACAGCCTTATTGTATTAAAAAGGTCTCACAAGTCTTATCTATAATATCCATACTTTAAAAAAAACAGCATTAACTTTTAAAACTAAATCCATTTTATTTTGACTTTACTGTTGTAGACCATATGAAGGTCAAGGACAGCTTTTAGAGTAATACCACTCATTTCCAGTGGAGGAATTTGTTTTCACTGCTTTGATTTTGCCCATCTCTTAACTCCAAGACTGGTTTTTTTAATCTTCAGGCTGCTGTCACAAAAATAACAATTGGAAAATGGCATATTGGCAGACAGTTGCTCAAGAAGCTCTTCACCTTTTCAAGGTCAGGTTTAATTCCCATTTCAGTAAAAATTATTTCAGACATGAATGGAATCATTCCCGCCTGCTCAGGAAGATGCTGGACCACCAGAGGCAGACTTTATGAAAACCTCACAAGGGCCTTGTCCTATCCATGGTACTGCATTGAGCCTTTGTCCTGGAACAAAGGTTTTTTGTTTGCTCCAGTGAGGTGGAGATTAATGTCTCCTTCATGATTTTTCAGGTTTCACACAAAGGGTCTGTTCTGCATGAGTGGCTGGAGTAAGCAGAAAAGGAAGCATCAAAAATTGTCCCTGCAGCAATATTTCTGCTCAAATTCCATGTTCACAGTAGGAAGAGCAGCAAGGGGTGCAGAAAACTTGGGACAGAACAAAGTTACTAAGTCAGGACATGGACAGTTTTTAAAAAGAGACTGAGAAATCTGCCATCTTTGGTTTATTAAAGCTTTTTAGAAGTGAAGTAAATTGTTCTTCTTTCTGTAAAAAAATTAAGCAGCCTAAATTCATTGGGGAGATATAATGACTACCTTAAACAATTTAGTGACCCAACCCAGCCTGGAAAATACCACCTGGGTACTTTCAGCAGCAGCTGGGGAGAGAGCAGATGTGGCATTGTGTTAATGCTATCAGAGTGTCAGTGAATTGTGCAGCTGCTGGGCCTGCCTTTATTTCTAAAGGGTGTAGTGCTCTGTCACTCTGGAAAGCTGGGGGAGGTGGGGGCAGATTTAGATATGTATAAACCCGTTATTTCAGGAGGAGATATAAAGTTAGGGGGTGTTCCCACAAGTAGGCTCTGGTTCCCCTGCTGCTTGACAAATTTTGTGATGACTGATTTCTGCTTTACACCCCCTGCACAGAACACAAAGTTCACAGAAATCTATACTGACTTGCATGTGCCTGAGGGATCATCATTGTAAGAGAACGTCCTTGTGATTCAAGTCATCAGCATTATCACAAATCATCTTCAAACGTGACTACAGTCTGACATTTTTGCTGCTCACAGATCCAGGGTTTTTTGTTTCATGGGACCACAGAATTGTTCAGGTTGGAAAGGCCTCAGGAGTTCATCAGATCCAGTCTTTGGCTCAAAGCAGTGTCTGCTATGAAGTCAGAACAAGTCTCCTGGGGCTTTGGACAGTCTGTTGCTGAAAACTTTACATTTCCCACATAAGAAATGGACCCAATTTAGTTACAGGGCACATGAACACACATCATAATGTGTCTCAACAGAGCATCATACTGCAGCGACCTTGACTCTGAGATTTGCTCAGTTGGTCAGAGCATGGTGCTGATAACACCAAGGTTGTGGGATCAATCCTTGTGTGGGCCGTTCACTTAAGAGTTGGACTTGATAATCCTTGTGGGTCCCTTCCAGCTCCGAATATTCTGTGTTCTGTGACTTAACGCCTCAAAGTCTCGAACAATTCAGGATGATGAATTTAGGCTTTTTGCTGTGTATCAAAAATTCCTCAAAACTGCCAAAACTGCAGATGTTGCTCTGCAAAGACTGTTCTCTGACATGAAATACAGCAAAGACAGGATATGAGTCTGCAGGTCCATTCTGGCAAGGACCAGGTTATGGTATGCAGCAAGCTTCCGTAGCAAGGCAGTGATGCTGGCCTCTAGGGTTGTATCATAGCCAGCAATTCCTCCACAGATTCCAAAGAACTTGATGATTGTTTATAGAACTGTGCTTCAAAAAAAGAAAAGAAAACAAAACTACAACCAACCTAACTGAAAAAAAAAAATCAAACTTAAGTCTTTAAAGACAACTAGGTTTTTACTTGATTATTTTCACGGTAAATTACATACAATTTCCTGTCAACAGGGAATAATGCCTTTAGGATAAAACCTAGACTTTATGATTTCTTGGTCCACAATAAAACACAAAAGCCCTTCTTTGTGTAAATTGATGAGTAGTTGCATCACCTTCCTTCATAAGAACCCTGTTGAATGCTTTCTGTGTTTTTCAACTACCTGAGAGGTGCACGGTAGCTTCAGGAGGTATTAGGACTTTGTATTCTGTGCCACACCTCTATTCAATACGGAAACACATCTCTACAGGAATCTGAAAAGGGGGGTAACTATTAACTTTTCTGTTGTTTCAGTACTAGTAAGCAGTTAACAGTTAAAAACTGTTACTTTTGTTCATCATAAAAATACAGAAGTGCAGTTTCTTTTAACAATAAGGTGCTAGTGTAAGATTTTGAGTGAAAAGTCCCAGTACCATGTAGTCATTTAGAAAACTAAATTTTCAAGGTCAATGAAGGTATGGATTTGAAATAGCCATAAAAACAGCACTTAAAAATTAAACAACTTTTTTTCCAACGTCTTACAAAACAGATTATTGAACAGAGGAGACAAATCCTCTGTTCCACCATTTGACACAGATGCTAGTTAGAGCAAGATATTATCTTGACTTCAAAAATTTATCTGTGAAATCAGCTCATCTTATGTGATACAAGCTCTGAAAGGAGACAGAATTATGGAAGTTCTGTTTATGTCAGAATGAGGAAGACCACAAAGACGTTTGGCAAATCAGGAGATCCAACCATGTAAGACTCAGGCTACTTTTTCATGTGTTTATTGCACAGTTCAAAAGGCTAAATCATGTCATTTATATTCTTCCATAGTAATAAAAGTTATAAACTTAGCTGATACTATGTCAAAGACCCGAGGTGCAGTTCAAAGCTGAGATGTGTAATAATTTGCAAAGTAGGTTTCCTCTGCCCTCACTGGGCACCATGTAGCATACATGATCATAATGAACAAGGCATGCATTAAATTAAGCTACAGTCCTCAATACATACACAGAACAATATCTTTAGGGTGAAACACCTCACTTGGACAGCCATACTTCAGCAAATATATCAGGTTCAACAAATGCTATGAAACATCTGCTGAGAGGTTTTTTGCAGGAGAAAAATAGGAACTGCATTTCATCACAGAATAACCTTTACCAGGCTGTTTTCCACAATAAAATCTATTTTTCCAGACTCATTCCAGGTTGGCATATGTCTAACCTATTTTAAAAAACATCCATTTTGGATTCTTTAATTTCTTTCTGAGGAACATAGAGCCATGCCATGTCTCTGTCATCTGCCGGTGTTTCTTCTAACTGAAGACTGCACAAAGTCTAGAAAAGCTGTAGTGTTTTTCATAGCTCACTGGAATACTCTTTTGTGCCTTATATTTGTCAATGAAGGTCTCAAAAGACAAGCAGTTTTCTACAAGTGCCGAAAAGCAAATCAGTCTGGCACCCTGCAGATTACTATACACATGACAATAGCCTTTGTTAGCATAATGTATTATAATGCATTATGCAGTGGGTCTCTGAGGTTTAGTAATCCCTGTCAGCAACCAGAATAAATGGAAATAGCTTCCAGGAGAAGCAAGGCCTATGAAAAGACTTATTTTTCAAGAACTAGAAGCATTCAGACTCACACATGCAGCCTTTGAAACAAAATCTCATGAACAATCTTTCATCACAATCATTTGTGAAAGTCAAATGCCATAATTGTACTTAAGAGAATAAAGAGAAATTGAACTGAACACTAGCAGTTCTGTACTTTCCCTATTGAAACAAATCTGGTGCATTCTCTCAGGCTTGGTAACAGCAGAAGATTTTGATTTTGACTTTTGAATATGCTTAGACACTGAATTTGTTAGCTGAAAATAGCCAGGTTCCACATAAAAATAGGCACACCTCTTTGAGGAGGGTGTCTAAGCCACAAGTGAGAGCGTTTTTTACTTACTTTTAATGCACAAATGTATAGAAAAAAATCACTAATACTAGATAATTGAGCATAACCTGCATGGGATGAAGGTGCACCACGATTACTGAACTCCTGAAGCCATAACTCCCATGCAGACTGGGAAAGGCATCTCTTACACTACACTTGCCCTGCTCTTTATGTCCTTCCCTTCGGCAACTCCCAGTGACCTTTAGCAGGGAGACAGTACTAATCTAGCTGGAGCTTTGATCTGAGCTAGTATGGCTTGCACTAGATTTCTTATGGTGCTGTGAGTTGTTGACATATTTAGTAAAGTTTTTCAAATTTTACTGGTGTAGAACAATAAAAGGCACAATGCCAAAACCCAAAACCCTTCAGATCAGTTCAAATTACTAAAACACCTTCAGAAATGCTTAGGTTACTGGTGTTGATACAGAGGTAACATCATATAACATACTACTATCTTTATGCAGAACTGCTTATTCTGTGCAGCATTCGACTCTGCTGTTTACACCTTCATTTCTTCCTGTATTTTTTGAGCACTCATCACTGCTCAGTTGAAGTTCCGGTTAAATGATCAAAGGCTTTAACAAAACTATCCTTTAATATCGTGCTGCACTTATACCATAAGACAACAGACAATCAAACAAGTTCTGTTTGTAGAATTCTGCAAGAAATCCTTACTCCCAAAACGTTGAAATGCTTCGGCGTCAGCAGAGTTGCCAGGTACAACACTCAACAGCAAACTGCAATTGCAGCCTGAAGCTGCAGTGCCACTCTGCATGCACATTGCTTGCCTCTGCAGAAGCTTGCACTGTTTAGTCTTCATCTCTTGATTAGATTAAATGAAGGTATAGCTGTAACCCTAACCAAGCCATTGATACTATTTTTAACCTTGCAGACATGCCTAGATACGCAACCGGGGGAGAAAACAGTGTTAAATTAGGAGAAAGATAGGAAACCTCCTATACGTAAATTTACTTCCTAAAATCTTTCCTGATCTGAGTTGCACAAAGTTATCACTGCTTATTCCAGTAGAGCCAGTCTCTAATTGTCTGGGCTACAGTCCCAGTTTTCCTGGACTACTGTTACCATCTTCTCTGGTCTTCTGTCAGGCATCACCTTTTACCAAGATAATGACAAACATCAAATAGACCACTCAGAATCACAAAAAAGCTGACTTCATCCTATTTTCAGAAGATGCCATCTGTAACAAAATCAGCAGCTGAAATACCTTCCTGCTTTTCATGTTTAGTGTTATTCTTTGCCTAAAGCAGAGCCTGGGCTTTTTCCACTACATTTTGTCTTTGAAATGGTAAAGTTGCAAGCACTCTAGGATTTAAATTGCAGAGAGCTTGAGTGATGCAAAGCATTGATTTATTTTCCTGAGGCTTTGTTCCCTGTGGACATTGAGAATATCATCTCATAAGATGATGGAGAGGGCTGTCTTAGCAAAATGAAGCTAGTTATCAGTATTGCAACCAAAAAGATGGAAGGATGCTGAGACAGAAATAGAAGGTCCTTCTGCTGCCGTGCCTCACCTCCTCAAACTGCTTATTCTTGAACTTAGCAACCAGCTGCTGCATAAGTGCTCTTTGAAGCCGTTTACCAGCACAACTCTCTGCTGATCGGGGGGTGGGGAAGACTGCAGTTTGCAACAGCTGAGGAGCAATGCCCGCATACCACCTGGGTGTAAGTCATTATCCCTGACTGGCAAACTGACCTTACTCCAGTGGGAGCTGGGTGGAGATTGAGTCTGTTCTTATTAGGGCCAGAAGGAAACCTTTAGGGAGCAGGATTGAGTGCAGTGCCTTTGGTCACTCATTTGCTTGCCTGTCTAACCATGTTCAACACTTTTTCAAGCAGCTGTTGAAGAGGGAAAGACTGCTCTGTTTGCCTTTTGCTGGCAGTGAGCAGGCTCTGCTGTTAGCATACACGTATGGAATCTGGCAGCAGCAGCAGCAACTATACTGCTCACTAGGACACTAATGGCATTGTGCAGTGCAAGCACTGTAAAGGTCCTTGCTTTCATTAAAACAGCAAATTACAAATGAAGAGTTGACATCCTTGTATCTAATTTTATTTATTGGACTCTGAAGAAAGATTTGACAAAATATTCCCTCTATGACTATTTTACAGGTCATTTGCAGTGAGAGTACAAATGACTGCAGTCTGCCTAAGGGTGTCTCCAGCAATGAAAGGATTCACTCTGTTGTTGTACAGTTACTTTTTAATAACTGAATTCTCAACCACACAACCCCTCAGCTCTAGCTTGTCCCCTCAGCTTCAGTCGTACCCTGTATAAATAAACTGGCACAAGAAGTGGTCAGTTCTTTAGTCTTCTGCTCTTACCTTCCCTCGACTTACTGTTCTCTGTAGAGGTGATGGAGATACACCGCTGGACAGCATCAAATTAGTCAAGTAAAACATGCAATTGTAACAAATAAATGGTAGTTCCTACCCTAAGAAGGGGAGAAGAAAACTGAAGATGGGCCTTTATGCAGGAATGTGAAATGTTTTGTTCACCACGAAGAGGGTCAGAACACAAGACCTCCCACAGGCCACTCAGTGACAGGCCTTGGGAAATTTCTTGCAGTCTGGCTGCTCGGAGGCTAAAGAGAAAGGACAATTTCTGACACCCTACCAAAGAATAAGAGTGAGATCCCAGCTGTCTTAGAGGTGGTAGGACTTCAAAGACTAGTGTGAAAAGCCATCTGAACATGTAGGGGTGTGACAACTGTATAAAAAGAAAAGAGCTAGCTGCTATGATACTAGGTGGTAAGCTCAATTATAACAGAGTGATTATAGGGTCTTACAGACTCTATTTTACAGCCAATGTGCATAATTTACAGGGTACACAGATTTGTAACCTGACAAAAGGAGTGCCAGAGCATTTAAGGTCCTCAAGTTTGCACCATTCAGTCAGCTCCTTTCCTTTATTCCTAATCCTTTAATATTCACTTTACTACAAGAATAACAATAAGAAATAATTTTTTAAATCACAAAACCAAATCAAATAACAAAGTAGTTATACTTGAAGGTACGCTTTCTTATAGGGAAAGTCTTGTGAGGACTGTCAGCACTGTTCTTCACTGAGTGCTTTGAACTGAAGCCAGACCTGCAGCTGCCAACAGCCCCTTCACCTCAGATGGAAGCCTCAGGACTGACCAAAAAATTAAACAGCATGTACTACCACTGTACCAATTGTCATGGGTTTTCCATGGAAGTCTTCCTTTGCTGTATGGACTAAACAGCATGTTCTTTAATGAAAAAAGGAAGACTTAATGGATTTGTAGCCTGAGAGCACCATGTGTGCAGGACTGTGCTAAACACCTTTGCCTTGCTATCAGACTTACTGCATACCAACAGTACTGGTTTCAGCAGCAAATTTAAACCCCTAATCTTAGATTCAGGTCAGATCTCTGGGTCTTGGAGGACTTCAAATCTTTAGTTACTAAAAAACTTGATAATCTTGTTACTAAAAAACTTGATAATCTACTTGTTTAGAAGTACAAGTGTTTTAACCAGATCAAGTGCTGTAAAAATCTGGGTTTTTACTGTTTGTGTAACAATAGACCATTCAGGTACAATCACTTGCAGAAACCATAAAAATTCTTTCTCTATGCATCACACTTGATATGTGAGGAAAATTAAGAGTAGGAATTGCTTCTGAAGTTAATGTATCTCTCTTATGTACAAATGTATTTGAGTGCAAGAAAAATATAAATATATAGTATGTATATTTACCATTAGTAGAGTTATCTACTCATCAGTAAACAAATATTTTAGTCCAGCCTACCTTTTCTTGTGCTTCCCTTCTGAAATATAAACATTTTTTAATTTTGTTCTTTCTAGCTCTGTTTCGTGATGTTTTGGACGCCAAATGTGTCAGAGAAGATTTTAGTTGACATAATTGGAGTAGACTTCGCTTTTGCAGAGCTGTGTGTCGTTCCTTTGCGCATCTTCTCCTTTTTTCCACTTCCAGGTAAAAAAAAATAAAAGGAAAATAAAAGTTATGTAACCTCGAAACCAATGGTTATAGGGTCTGGCATGGCTGTACATACAAGCATGGCTAAATGCATGCCCAGCATAAGTAACACTGTCCGTACGGAAGCTGCTGGAGACCCAGACTGTTTACATTGGTACTCACGATACAAATCTTGCAGTAAGAGCAGTCAGTCAGCAGGCAGATTTCTGACTGTCAGAAGTAAAGCCGTAATTCTTTCTGTTGTGGTTGACCAAGAACAAACACAGGAATGGCAGTAGGGATACATGTGTGCTGAGACCGAATGTAATTGTTTGGAATAGCATCTAGGACCACCTCCACATGAACATCACCTCCATTAGGCTCCCCTTCTCTGCCAGACTCCGTGGCTCTTTCAGAGCATAAGTATTATGTAATTAAAGTTAATACTTGTATCAAAGAGCAAGACAAGATGGACAGCAATAATCAAAATGTTTCAAATTTTTAGCTCTGTAATTAAATGCAACATCTTTTAGCGTTTTCTGCTTATACGACAAGACAGTTTTGTAATAAAGGTGCACTACAAATACAAGAGGTACATGTAGATATTTTTCTGTGCCTGACTGTTACACCATGTGCCACACAGGAGCCAGATGGAAAATTTTCCTTGGTAGGACTTCTCTTTAGGGAAGGGGGTAGTTTCGGGGTTTTTTAATGAAGAAAATAGAATGCACTGTCTAATCAATTGGTTTTAAGAGAGCAGCTCTTAGGAAAGAGTGCTGTCCATAACTGACTTTTTTGTTTCTTCATTTTCCCAAATCAGTATATTAAAGCAATTTGAACATAAGATCTACTTTCTTTCTAGTAGAGTGCTAAGTTATCAGCCAGAAGTTTCTCAATGGTTATTTCTGAACAGTGCTCTCTGCATAAAAAAGCTGCATATGAGATGACTTTTTTGTTACTATTCTTGCCTCTTTTTCTCCCCTGTTTATGAACAGTGACTGTCAGAGCACACTTGACTGGTTGGCTGATGACTCTCAAGAAGACATTTGTGTTGGCACCCAGCTCAGTGCTGCGGATTATCGTCCTCATCACCAGTCTCATCGTGCTGCCTTACTTAGGGTAAATCGTTATTCTTCACAGAACCCATGGGTTTGCTTTCCTCTTCATTCCTTTTCCCTGTCATGTGATAGCTGAATTTGCATAGCTCAGAACATTTTCCCCAAATACTAACCATGATACAAAGCCTAAATACTGTCACTATCTGGAAAATAAACATTTACAACTTCACAAGCATGACTGCTCTAGGCAGGCAAGATAGTGATGTCCCTTTGGAAAAAATACACAAATGTCAAAGAGGCAGAAACGTGTCCTAAGGGGAATTTTTTTCCATGTTATTAAACACAATGTTAAAAAAGCTAATGGAATAATATCTTGTTTATAAATTAAATAATCTATTCTACAACACTCTGTACAAGACTTTAAATTCTTAGTCCATAATTTGATTCAGTGTGCTTCTTTTACTAAACAGTGAAGCCATTAAAAACAAACGAGTCCTTTAAAATACCAATTATTCTCTTAGGCAGTGTATTATGTCTTTGAAGAAAATATTTCTATCAGCAGATTGGTTATATATGCCAGTGAAAATGTAATTATGAATCATGCATTCTCACACAACAATGACTGCTTTCTTTCTATGCCTCCGACAGAGTGCATGGAGCCACTCTTGGAGTAGGATCCCTTCTAGCTGGTTTTGTAGGAGAATCCACCATGGTTGCAATAGCGGCCTGTTACGTCTATAGGAAACAGGTAAGAATTAGTCTCTGTGGGATCTGGCGAAAGCAGGTGATGAATATAGTGGATTTTAGTTCAGATTAAGAGCACACTTTAGAAATGTAACTCTCCAGAATCCTCACTTGGTTTGCTTCCCTGTTGTCTCAGGGGTGCGCAACTTGGAAAGTCTATGGGTTGAAATAAAACCAAAAGGTGCCAGTAAGCATCTAGGCCATGGGGCATGCAGGTCTGCAGTGAGAGAGCCTCTTGCTTCTCAAAATATGTGTATCATGGATATCACATCCTTACCACCAGCAGTTTTGCACTGTATATTTGCTACTGCAGTACAACATAGCATCTTTATGTAGGCATAGGAACTACTCATCCCAGGTTACAATATGTGTATCTCCATGTACATGGAATCATAGAATCACAGAATAACAGAATGGTTTGGGTTGGAAGGAACCTTAAAGTTCCAGCGAGTTCCAGGTTCCCTCCCATGGAACATGTCATGTAGTGTTACATAGTGTATACATTTATATCTGTATGCATACACTACATAATACATATATCTCTATATATATACTTTTATTTCTTTTTAAAACCAGCTCTGCTGAAAATCAACGAGAAGTACAGGTGCTTATGTTTTTTTGCCATCTAGAGGAGTGGCTTAAAACAAGACATACTTCTGCAGCAGTTGACAATAAGAGCTTATAAATAATTAAGCAGGCACATTTTTACATATTTTAAACACTACAATCCTGCATGTGCGGAGAAGTAGTGATACATGGATTTTGAAGAAGGTTTCGCTAATTAAGTCAAACACAGGATAAATATTGGCTGAGTGACTGGGTACATTGCACGTTTTCCCTTTCAGTTGTGTGTTCAAGGCACCACGTAGGGCACTAGGTCCAACTCCAGGCAGAACCAGCAAGGTGTGTACATCGTTCTGTAGTACAGAAGGACTCTGTGGAAGGGAACAGAAAATATAATCTATCCAGTGCCTTTTTTTTTTTTTTAAATTAGACTTCTAAGTCCCAAGTGGAAATACCCACCACTTCTATTAAAAAAAAAAAAAAAAAAAACAATAACAAAAAAAAAACTACAGAAGATGGAATATCTAAAAGCCTGATATTGGAACAACGTAAAATCAGTTTCGATATGTGTTAACAGTGCAGGCCATGGCAAGAGATCAAAATGTACAAGGTTCATAAGACAATAGAAGAATCAGAATCTCTGTCATGATTAATTTGTCATGTTTGCCTTGAGAACCAAAGAGTAAAACTTTTAGACAATGAAATGGCTTGTCTTGACCTGTGGTTTCACAACATCCTCATTGCTTGTTTGTTGCCATAGTAGCTCACAGAGTCTTTCTGGCCAGGGACTTTGTGCTTAATTTTTCTCAGTGGTGAGTGCAGGTAGTAGGATTAATAACTGTGCCAACCTAATTTATTCTTTATTCGATGTGACAGTGGCAGAGCCAACCAGTAGCTCTATACACCAGGTTATTCTCACCTGCAGTTGGAGAGCTGCAGATCAAATGTTGCGTAGACACCTCTGAAATTTTGGAACTCTGATACGCCCATCTCAGCTGAATCAATAATACCTGTGGGGGATATTTTGTCAGCTGTACAATTGTTTTCAGTAAAACTAGTCAGCCTGCTGAGAAATGGGTAATAAGGAACAGATGCTTCAACTTGTTTTGTAGGGGGCTGAGCGCTTCTTAGCTTTACTAATCCAGGACATCCTGGATGAATCATAGGGCTCTTGAATGACCTCCTGCTCCTGCTAGCCAAAAATACTCTAATATTACTTGGCCTTTGTCAGGCAGGGGATCACAGTGGATCAGCAACAGTAAGAAAAGCCAGAACACTCATATCTTGTAAAATTCCTGAAGTTTGACATTTGAGAAATTAGGTTGCCACCTCGGCTCCCTCCCTAGAGAAGCTTTTCTTCTCTCGCATTTTGTTTTCCTTCCTTTTTTTTAAATAAAAAGTTTGTGATGTAAAAGATTCCAGATGCTGTCTTCCCTCCAGTCATGCTGAAGCCTGTTTTGGATGTTGTTTAGCATAAGAAATGCCTGATTGCATTTATGTTAGAAAGGAGAAAGCTGAGCCCCAGAAAGGTTATGGAAATCTTCTAAGTTAAGCCAAGTTATTAGTGGCAAGCCACAAGTATGACACAAATATTCTAGTTTTTAATAACATACTCTAAACAAACCATATTCTCACTTCTCCCAGTGTCCGAAGTTGGTGGGAGTGTGTTCATGCACAACTTACTGATAGGTTTCTGGATGCTTGTTTCAATCTAGAAAAAGAAGAGGAATGAGAATGAGACAGCTGCAGAAGGTGAAGACTCTGCCATGACCGACATGCCTCACACAGAGGAAATGACAGACATCGTAGAAATGAGAGAAGAGAATGAATAAAAAATGGGATGCAATTGTTCTCTGCAGGGACGATTGGAGTGACGCTTCAGCATCTTGTCGTCTCTCATACTTTTTTGTTTGTTCGTTTTTATTTTTGTAATAAAGAGGCCTTGATTTAAAAGGTTTCAGATAAATTCTCTAGCATACTGAGTATGCTCTCACTGATGAGGGACCTAAAAAGAGGTCTTTGCTTCTTTTTTTTTTTTTTCCTCCAATTCAATTTTTTTTCTCACTCCATGCAAGCATAAAAGATACAATTGCATCGCTGTAGAGTCTTCCTTACTTATGCATCCACCTTCTCTGGACAATCTGCATTTGTCAACCAAAGCCCAGCTCCCGTGCGCCTGTGTGTGTGCGGACCTGCGCTCGCACGCTCGCACGCGCACGCGGCCACGTGCCACTGGCTCAGTGCTACTGCCATAACCCCGGTCCCTCCCCTCTCTCCTTTTCCTTCCTTTTCTTTATGAGAAATGGAAAAGAAGTTTGGAATACAGAGCTTTATTTTACTTGCTTGAAAATGACTTTGCTACATAAACTAATATACTATGGTGAACTATATCTTTTTTTTTTGGCCTCATCACTAGAGCTTATACTGCACAGGGTACAAGACAGGGAGGAATGTGGGAGTCTCCCCATAAAAAGTGGAGAAAAACAGGTTCCTCTCTCATGCTGAAAGTGTGTGGATGTGTATATACACACACAGGTACATGAACAGAGACATACATATATATATTTATATATATATATGCATATGCTAAATAAAATACACACAGGACAAGAACTCTATTTAGCTTTCATCCCATCAGAAAGATAGTAACCTTTTGAAAAATATAAACATTTAATTCAGAATTTTATTGAACCATTAAGTCCCACTTTACATACAATTTTCTTTAGGAAAAAAAACATGCACTTTCCTCTTGTGAAGAGGGTGATGGCAACTGGTAGACTTTGACTGTATTTGAGTAAAACAAAAATAAATATTGACAAGCTTTACCAAAGTTCTTGTCCACTGATCTAACTTTAATTTTTAAAGGTTGATTTGTTCTCTATAATTATTTCTGGTGCCTCTGTATTAAAAAGAAAAAAAAATCAGATAATGTATGCAGGATACCATGCTATATAATGTTACTACACATAGTTCCATGAATTTTTTTATATAGAGATGTACACATACACGTGTGTGTGCATGTGTATATACACTTCTATACACATGCACGCACACACACACAAATGTATGTTTTGCTATAATGTATTTACCTATGCAGTAGATCAAAATCCATATGGTGAAGCTCGAGTACTGATGGTCCTCCAAGCTGAGAATTAGGGACTTTGATGACCTGTTGGCTCTCAGGGCAGCGCTGCGTGGGGGCGAGGAGCTGCTGCCGTCAGCCCCGCGGAGCTGCGCTCGGGGCAGGCAGCAGGGCAGGCCTGTGCGCTCCCTGTGCTTGTGCTGCAGCGCGCCTTCAGCAACAGCCTGGGGTCTGCTGGGAGACTCAGGCTGGCTGGAAATGAGGGCCGTGGAAGAGGTGAGGGAAGCAGGGAGGTTTTGGGTGTCACCGATGCTGCTGTGGCAGCAGTTTGTGTTTCTGTGCTCTTCTGTGTTTGGCTGCGGGGCAGCGCTCGATACCGGTCTGTAGTAGCTTGGGTCCTCTCAGATTTAATTGTGTCAGAGTCTGGAAACCATTATCGTCCATCCTATATCCATAAATCAGTTAATTTAAACCTTATTTAGTAAAAGTATATTTTTCTAAGTTGTGGAAATTATTATTTAATTGTGGACAAATTCTGTTTCTAGATTTATTTGCCAGGTAGTCCCAGCAGTCAGAGAACTGATCAAAACTAAACATTACTTTAAATGTTTTATCAGTATATGTGTATGTAGACATACACGTGTATAAATATATATATATATATGTATATTATGTACATTTATTTTAAACTACAATACGTTTCCTATTTTTCCAGGTTCAGCTAAAAATGTCTCTACAAAACTACTGAGTTGACTAGTAACCAGTTATGGCCATCATGAAAGGCATTGTATCAATGAACTTTACATTTTATTGGAAAGATTTGTACCAAT
This sequence comes from Callaeas wilsoni, assembly GCA_013398955.1. Classification (NCBI taxonomy): domain Eukaryota; kingdom Metazoa; phylum Chordata; class Aves; order Passeriformes; family Callaeidae; genus Callaeas; species Callaeas wilsoni. The sequence continues at coordinate 99,866 of VWPU01020923.1, forward strand.
TTGTTACATGTGCAAATACAAGAAGAAAACAATGTAGAAATTACTGTCTTAATTGACAGATTTGCAAAAGCAGTTTATGGTTAATGAGCAGTGGCACTAGGAAGGTAAGACTAAAACCAGTAACCATGTTTTCTGTGCCACCACAGGGTAAATACTTTTTGACAGTAGCTTAAAACAATTTTTTTTTAATAACCCTCAGACAAATTAATGTGTGCAGGGTACAGACTGTACACATTCATGAATACAGGTTCTCAAACAGTCATATGTATATAATGTGTATATAGACTGTTACAGATCACAGTGGCCATTTGAGGTCTCCTCTATTCATGTAGTTTTGGTTTCTCCAGTACATTTGTATCCAAGTCTACAAGATGCAGTTTTTCAGGAACTGTAGAGATGAAGCAAGAAGATATTTTTGTGTAGTATTTCTTTTGGTACATGACTAAAATTCAAGCAGCAGTATTTTTGAAGAATTTTGAGCGTTACCAATGTAGGTTTCAAGGTAATGATTGCACCAAAAAGTAAAAATCTGAAAACAAAGGATAATACTGAGGCTTGTACTTTAGATAAAAGATGAATAAATATAAAAAAACCTATTGATCATACAGATCCAAACTAATGGCACTGTAGAAGATAAATTTTCAATTGTGTGTGTAATACTTACTAGCCCTTTACCTTGCAAGATACTGAATGAGCACAGGAGTGGTGGGATTTGGGCAAGAATTGAAGCAGTGACATAAGGACACGTGCATTGCATCTCTTTCTGCTTCCTGCAGGTCATGTATTTCTTTACATTTCTCTGCTGGTTTAACAAAATGTGATGACATTTCTGCAGGGAGTGGTCCCAGGCAGCCCCTCATGCTGGCCCAGGTGCTCGCTGGTGGGTAGGCAGGGTGCTCAGCAAGGAGGGAGCTCTCCCTCTGTCCCTTGCAGACACCGGGCCTGCTTCTGGGACTGTTGGCAGGAGCTTCAGCAACCTCCTGTAACCTCGCTGCTCCCTGTTGGTGGCAAATTGAGCTGGGCTGGTGAAGCAGCCAGTGTGATGGGCTACAGCCTGGGAATGGGCAGACATTCTCTGTGGCCAAAGCCCCAGTCAGAGCACCACTGATAGTGTCTCTGTGAGGTAGATGCTGGTACATGCCCTGTCCTGCACCTCTTCCTTTCCAGAAGTACTTCCCTGAGTCCTAGTAAAATGGCTTAGCTGTCTCTCTCTTGTGCTGTTGCTTATGAAATGGCTATCTATCTCTGTGGTAATTACTTTGCAATAGAAACCCATCCTGGTTCTGTGTCAGAGAGCTGGAGCACCGTTGTCTCAATGAATTCATGGAGAGACTTGGCCTTTACAGTCTGAATTACACAATCAAAGTTACAATAAAAAGAGAGAAAAAAAGTTGATCTGCATCTTACATCTTGTATTGTAGAGCAGGCTCACACAGTGGGAAATAAGAGCCAAACACCAATAAGCTGTGGATTAATGTTCCTCGGCTTTTAATAAGTACATAAGGTTGTGTTAACTTGTCTCGAGCTTTCCTTTTGCAGAATTAAGAGAAAACACTGCAGGTTTTTTACCCTCCCTGCCCTAAGCAGGCTCTCACGCTCACCAAGCGCTGCTCACCAAGCGCGGGACATGACGGACAAAGCTCTGCATTTCTCAGCCAGTGCCTGAAGCCATTTGGGTGCAGCAGCGGGTTCCCAGGCATGGGGCAGTCCTGCTCCCCATCCCCCCTGGCACAGCCGTTCCAGGCAGGAGGGCTCAGTTCCCTGCTTGTTAGATAGAGCCGCCCTGAGTGTGAGGATTGGGTAAGTAACAGAGAAGTCTTTTTGTTTTCTACTCATTTTGCTGCTAAATATTTCCTTTGAGCAGGAGATTTATATCTGGCTCTTGCTCGGTGTTTTGCCGAATCTGCAGCCAGAGGGGAGCAGCCCCAGACGGAGGGTTGGCTGATGAATGCAGCTGATTCAGGGCTGGCCATTGCCCACAAACAGAAACCTTTGGAAGGCAGGAGCGCCTTCTTTTGTGGGATGGCGCCTCGTGCTTAAAAAGAAGGGAGAAAGGATGCTTTCAGGCCCGGGCAGCCAGAGGCATTTGGCATAGTTTTGTGTTGGGCTGCAAGGTGGCAACGGGAACAGAGCATCCTGCAGTTTCAGCATCCCAGCCCTGCTGCTGCTGAAGTGCAGGACAGTGTAGGGCATGGCGAGGAGGCAGGATGGGCTCGACTCCCACCGAGGTCTTGTGGTTGTGGCATGGTTGGCACAGGTTTGAGTGCGGCTGGTTGTTACCTGGGGATAGTGGCAGTAACCTTTGGAAAGCCATGTGTATGTACATGGGTGTGTACGTGAGAGTGTTGCGCACACAACTTTGTTATGACCTTCGCATAATTCCTTGGAACAAGGGTTCGAGTCTCAACATGATCTTAATGTGGGACTAATACTAAGCCATTTTTGAAAATCGCAATTTAAGCTACATAACAGGGTAAATGAAACAGCAGACCTTATACCATTAAGCTGAAACATGATTTAGATCAGTAAGCTGGAATAGGAGAGAAAGAGGACATGCTGAAAATCTCATGGGTATTGTATATCCCAACTAAAGCAGCATGGCATGGAGATGAGGGAATTGGAGGGCAGAAAACACCATTTCCCTTTCAGCTGCCCTGGAGAGAGACTGAAGGATGAGGATGTGTGATGAGGATGTGAAGGATGAGCAGTGTGTCCATGCGACACCGCTACTAAGTATGTTGGTTTCCCAGTAGAGGAGCCTTCAGAGACAGGAGCGTGGAACATCTTAGAAGATGATTCAAGCAGAAATAAACCAGCATGCAGGTTTTATAATGTGCAGTAAGGAGGCACTATGTATCTTCCAGTTTCTGAGTAACTGACAGGGCTGCACTGGGAAAATGTCACATAAGTATTAATTAAACATGACAAAATTATCACAATTTTGGGAGCAAACTGGCATGTCCCAAATACCAGCTTAACCATAAAATGTTAGGATTCCCTTCCCTTGTTCATGTTTGGCTTTCTACTAGAATACAGCAAACCATCTATTTTGAAGGGAGTAAGGTCCTTTGGAGGGGGTGCAGTGCAGAACAGGCTGTGGGGGCTTGTGGTAGAGTCCCAGGTGGGAAGAGGAGCTCTGAATTTATTCTGTGTCCTGCAACACGCTGCATAGCAGCCTGGCAGCACTGTGAAACAAGGGAGAATGGTCAGCTTAGCAGCAAACTGGGTCCAAGCGTGGTCACAAGCTGTAGCAGCCCTGCAGAGCAGCGGGAAGGTATGGGATGCAGGGCAGCTCTGGCTCCGAGCTCAGGCTCAGGCAGCTTGTGTGGATTTGCTTTGGAGAGCCAAGTTCAATTGTCAGTGCATAGATGCAATCCTCAGCAAAACCACTGCCAGACTTCTCAGTAATTGGCACCTTCTGAACAAAAAGGCTAAAGACAAAATATGGGGGCAGAGAGATCGAGCTTTAGGCTCAGCTTGGAGCGCGGACTTGCACAAAAGGGCATTTCAGCTGCAGCTCTTGCAAGTTAATTGTAGGGTTAGAGAGTGAGCTTCAGTCAGCATTTCATAACCGTGACATCCAATCTATCTCAGTAAAACAGAATGGCAGTATATTTCTAGGTGCTCTTTTGTCCATAATACCAAGGGGAAACTTTTCCTTAGTTTTACCAAACCTTGTCACTGCTCAAATCTATTTATTAGTTTTACCTCATTATTTTCTGTCATTCCGAGTTCACTGTCTTCAGACATTTCCTCATTTTCTTCTGAAGGTTCCTGCTAGGCTTATTTTGTCTGTTGGCATTTTGAGAAGGAAAATGTAATCGTCATGCCGACTGAATGTCAACTAACGCTGTGATTAAAAAGTAGCTTACAACAAAACTCTTCTTTGATGGACTGTTTTTTACTTCTCATTTGCTAAGCTGAAAAGGAGAGTCAAGAAGTAGAAGCAATTGGGGGACATCTTTACCTAAAATCAAGAATTAAATAAGTTAATTCAAGTTAATTTCTTAACTCCAGCCACCTCGTGACTTTCTAGTGAAAGACCTTTACCCAGACTTTTCCAGCAAAGTTAGCAGTGCATCCCGAGAGCAGCACAGAATAGTTTGAGGCATGCAGGCTTCGTATATTTCACAACTGAATGTATAACAATGAGTTGAAAAGCCTGATTAACAGGGACAATCCATTAGGTTTAAAATTCATCGAGGCATGAGCAGACTGGTCCAGTATCAAAGATGGCCCTGCTTTGAATGGAGGGGAACTTAGCAAGAGAACTGCCTGCAATCCCCTTACAACCTAAATTGTTCTCTGATTCAACCAGGAACCTAGAGAGGTACCTTCATCTTAAAGGACTTAAGATTGCTTGCCTTTTTTTTAGGCTTTTAGTTTTGATTGAGAGACAGTGCCTAATAGGGGTCTGCAATGTAGATATGTGAGCAAAAATGTTGAGCTGCACAGATTCTTTTGCTGATGACAAAACTTTGGTATTGCAGAGCCAGCTTTACAGTACCCTCCCACCCTCTGGGAGCCCACAATGAGAGCAAAGCAAAAATAAGCTATTGTATCTGCAGATAAAGTATTTGAGTATTGTACTGCACTTCTCCTGTTAACTCTCTAAGCAAAACTGCCTGGAAACACCAAGCAACTGCCCTTATTACCTGCTTCCTTCGCTCTTCACCTCTCTTCATGTGCATCATTCAGTGTTTAAAAAAAACCCTACCCTTTCTCATAACTCCCCTTTGTAATCAAGGTAATGCAAATTAAATACTTACATTTACGTAATAGAATGGCTTGGCCTATCTGCAAATGAGAGCATATAAATCTCCTCTTAGGAAAGGATATAAAAATTGGACCAGCAGCTTTATCCATAATTCAGCAAAAAGCCCACAACAGAAATGCAAAGGCAAAACAGCAAAACTGAAAAAAAAATTAATTTCATTAATTTTTAAGGAGATTACTTCCTGGGTGACAAGTAAGGTGTATGTACACATGCAGAAAATAGCAAAGCTTGGAACTAATGTTCATTGCTCAATTTTGTAGTTTGCCCTCCAAAGCAAACGTAACTCTGCTTTTGTGCCTATTATGATGAACAAAAAATCCCTCCTAAATTATAATGAAACAACTGGAAGGCTACAGACAATAAATTAACTGGTTACTTAGATCAACTGATTTTATCCACCAAGTTTGCAAGCACCACAAAATTGCAAAAGCAAAATCTCGAAAAAAGTTAAAGATACCTATTTTTGTAGATGACATTTCCTTGCTTACTACCATCAACAAGTTTTTCAGTTGGTTTAATAAAATTATCTGCAATATCTTTGTATATTTTTAAAAAGCAAATGCACAGGATGCAAGGCTTAACCTGTGTTTTCAAATGGCAGAAACAGCCACCACCATCATAAAGGCAATCAAGCTCAAATCATGTCAGGTTTTGATCTTTCAGAACATTGCTCTGTCTGCTCCCTTATTTTAGATCATTTAGATTATTTTGTGGTGTTACTGCCTCCGCCTTAGTCTTGTGAAGCCAGACACGTATGGAGGGCTTGTGATAAGAGACTTGAAGTTGGGATTGCAGGTAGTGTCAAAGCCCCTTGCGCCGCTTGTGCTGTTTGGCAGGGCATTTTACCACCACAGGCCACAGAAATTCAAACTGGACTTGACTCTGTCTGGTGGAATGGCTGAAATGCATTTCACGGGGTTTGAGCAGCACAGCTTAGCAGCATTCCCTTTGAGAAAGACTTGTTTCACCTACGTGGGACGGAAAGCTTGTGAGAGTGCCTGGGGAGAAGCACATGTGAGTGTAGAGGAGTGAGGAGCGTGTGTATGTGGACAGAGACGGACAGATGGCTGCAAATGAATGAGCTGAAGTGTCTTTTGCAAGCACCCTGCACTGTTACCCTGCAAGGACCATACTGGTGGGCAAAGAGAGCAATAAGCCATTCATTTATTGTCTTTAGCGAAAGGTTCTCTGGCATTTAAAGGTTACTGGGCATCTTAGTAGATCCTAGTTCCCAGAGAAAAACAAACTTTGTAGTGCCAGAAGCACAACAGAGCAAACGTCGTTGTGCCTTTTGCAGTGGAGAAGCCAATGTCACACAGCCCACTCGCTCCATCTTTGCATACCTGAGCACGGCCAGCCACAAGGTCACTCTAGAAGGAAACTACAAAGGTTGAGCAAAACCCAAAGTACAGAGCAGCAGCCGAGAACTGTTTTGTCTTCACAGCAGAAAGACATCATGGAGGAGAACCAAACTGTGTACAGGTAACTCCCAGGAAGTCTCCGTCCTGATGCAGTTTCTGAACAAAGATAGCTTTGACCACATCATGCAAGGTCAGATTGCACCATTTGTAACATGATACTACAAGGGGAGAAGGTTCTCCAGTCTCAGAGGGGTGCTATAAGGATAACATTCACTAATGCTGGTGAAAGATGCTTGGATACTACAGGGAACAGTGTCACAGAAATGCCTAAAAATACTGAATTCATATTTGCATGTTCTAATTGTGCCTTTGGGTTCTCTAAAATTGACTTGTTTTTAGTTTTACAGAAATATTTTTAGAATTGAGAGTGAGAAGTAGTGTCTGGAAGCAGCATCCTAAAAAAAAAGGCAACCCAAAATCTGAAGACTCTTGCGCAGGAAAGAGGGGAAAGGAACTTTGGGAGCCTCATCTTTTCCCAGCCTGGCCCTCTGACCGTAGATTATTCTGCAGGACAACATCTTGTTCTGTTCTCAGCAAGCTAACAGTGCTGAAAGAGGCAAAAGCAGTAGCTAGCCACACTTTGGCAAAGTTGCCCTGGGATTAAGGTCAGTTCTCTATCAACACATTTCTGTAGAGAAAAGGCCCCATTTTTCAGTTTGTTTCTGTAATTTGAAGGTAAATCTGAGAACTAGGCAAATGCATATTTCATCTGGGAGATATCAATGGGTTTTCATTTCTTTCAGAATATCTTTCAACATCAACATCAGATTCTTTCTTAGGATAAAGCTGTCTTTACGCAAAGCAGTGTGCCTAATAGCCATCCTCGACTACTTAAACAAGTCAATTTTGCAAGGACTGTAGGTGTCAAGCCAGAGCACTGTTTGGAACTACAGTACAGGGATCCTAGATTTTAAATGAAATGTTACCTCATGCATCATTTTCTATCATACTTGTAGAATTCCAGTTTGTTTATCTCAAAATAAACGTTGCTTTCTGTAATTTGTACACATGCTAAAGCTGCTGGTTTGTTTTTTTAATGACTGATTTGCTTTGCTTTAAACGTGGGGTTTCTTTAAACAAAAATGAAGGTTAAAACTTTGTACATTTTTTAAGTGACTGCTAAGATCAGAAGTATAAAAGTACGTGTTGCATTGAGTGCTGTTTATGTATTTAACAGAGATGTATGTTTTTGCATTGTTAAAAAGAATGATCCATGCTTTCTTTGAGGGGGATCTGTGCTCCAATATTGTCCAATAGCTTTCATATTCTAATTACTTTAATTAAAGTTCTAACAGTTTGCATATGATTCATGATTCTGATTGCTTCTGTTTTATTAATTCTGATAATCTGACATGGTCTAAAATGCTCTTCTCATTTGGAACAAGCAAAATATACCTCCTGGTGAGAATTTAATCCAATGCTCAAATTGTTTTTGAATTATGAGCATGATGCTGCCAACTACAAGGATTTAACTTGAAGTTAATGAAATCCAAAGGTATCCATAAAATGCTGCAAGACAAGCTCTTTATTTCTACAAAGCCTCCAAGTGTTGTTGATATGGAAATACCATGGTCAGAATACTTTTTCCATACCAAATCAAATACTTCTATCGTTCCTGTTAAATAGACACGTAGTATTTAAAAGGTGAGCATTATTCTCATCAGGCCAAGGGAAACTCAAATGTCAGGAGAAGATCCATCCATCTGGCAAGTCACCAAAGCTGTTCTTATGAAGCTACAAAAGCATTCGTAAGCAAAAATGGGTTTGTTTTTTTTTTGATCACATTCCTTAAGTATTCCCAAATGACAAAATTGGAGCCACCCAGAGCCAGTGAGAAGACTGGCTTTTAGTATTTTGACACTTGAGCAGCCACTGGTTTTAAAATGGTCTTGGAGAGGTACCATGGTAAGACTTTGCTCATATTTTGCTCATGATCCCTTGGGATCCTGCTGCCTCAGCTCTCCTTACACTGGCCCACAGCAGAGATCCAGCCTTAGGGTCTCCTGCACCTTGTCAACCCTTCAGTTCCTGCCTGCTTCTTCTTGCTCCTCCCTTTGGGGCTCCATGACCACTGTCTCATCCCCCTGGCATCTGTGGGATCTGTGACCACCCTCTCATCCCTCTGGGATCTGTGACAGGACTGGGTACACCAGCTCTGTTTCTCCTGGACCTTGGTGCAGGGCTGTCCAGGGGACCTTCACAGAACCCTGAACTGGCTCTTGCCATGGCTGGAGAGAGGATTGGCTTATGTCTGGCCACGTTTCTGTCTGAGAACAGGAGGGCTGGGCAGAGCAGGGACATAATCAGAGTATCTACACCAGCAAATGAGCTGTCTCTGCCCCGCTCACAGGCACACACTCGCTGGCTGCCGGCACCTGCTGGCACGGCTGTCCTGTGCACAGAGTGGTCCCTGACCTTGCCCGAGCGCTCCCTGTCCAGAGCACTGCCCTGGCAGGAGACCATGCTAGAAAAAAAAAAAAGGGAAAAAAAAGGGGGCTTGGATAGGGCTCAGAAAAAGATACTGCCCTTGTGCTTGCTGGTTCTCTGCACCTGCTCATGAGGCCAGGCCAAGGGAGCCAACATGCCACGGCTCAGAAGGCCAGAGCCTGTCTGGAAACAGGTTAGAGAATTACTGCCACGCTGCTTTGTTTTGAGCAGACTGAGCAAGGCCAAATGGTGCAGAGTCACGTGGTGGCGAGTTTGATGTTTCTCAAACTAACCTTTCTCTTTCACGGACTTTGTAGGCTTTATTTCACTCTTCCTAAGCAAGAAAGGACCTGATCCAAAGCAGATAAAAAGTAAGACATGCCGTATGATTGCAAATACTTCACCTTCTTAGCTTGTAGTCTTGAAAGTCTCCTCTCCCTCGCACCCATCAGCAGCCCCTCCTCCGACTTTTCTTCCATCAGTAATGATGACAATTAGCTCTTCCATTAATGATGTATACTAAAATATAATCCATTTTATTCTCCCAAAGGGCACGCACAGACCTCTGATGAGAGAGTGCCCAGCCCCAGAAAGAAACCCTCCCACTTGTGGGTGGTTCTGCAAAGCATTTGCTTTTATGTCCAAAAATCAATGATGAAGTGGAGGAATGCAGCTCTGCTGGAGGTCTACAGTGTCTGTGCTGCTGGGGGAAGACCTATTCTGTGCCAAGGAAAAGGGCTCCTTGCTGCAGACAGGTAAAAAATACTGACAGTAACAGTGGTATGGCATGGACAGCACAGAAGTCTCACCATTGCCTGTAAATGACACTTCTGAATGAGGATGTGTTGGATGACCACAGCAAACACTCTCCCAGTCCCTGCAACAGGCAGGGAGACCCGCAGGGAGGAAAACCAAAGCCTGAGTGCTGCTTGACTACCCAGGAGAAAGTCAAGCAGCAGTTATTAGCTCCCTGCACAGGCTGTTCTGCAGCTGTGAAAAATGGGCCTCCTTCCTCTAGGTGACATAAAAACTATGTTTCATGAGCAGACAAACATTTTCCCAGCTGCTGGAGACAGTGCTCCCAAAGCAAAATTACAGCCAAAATAGATGGCTCCGTGCTGAGCCCACCTACCAAGAGCAGGTGGTTAATTCCCACATCCTCCAGTGCAGCATTTCTTTAAAGAACCAGGGGCTTTGGTGGCAAACTCTGCCGATGATAACACAGTCCCCGCAGTGCAACAGGATGCCTCCACAACTGCAGATCTTACACCTTCTCTCCCAGCTCCTCAAAGGAAATTTCACACCATTATTTCCTTTGAATTTTCCAGGCTGTTGCTTTACATATTCTTGGGAAGGCAGACGCATCAGAATGAGCATCCATGGGATGGGATATTGGGCATTGTATTGATACCTGGCCTTTTGTACAGGTGCCTTACAAACCAGGTGATTGTTGAAGCTATCACAGATTTGCTTTAAACATCCCTAAGCACTGCTCGAATTAATTTTTCCTTTTCCTTTTTTTTTTTAAATAATGTTCCCAGCCACCTACTTCCTTTAAAAAGGCACTATTTAGTGTAATTAAAAGAGGTTTTATGTTTGCAGCAGGGTTTGATGAGACAAAATCCCGAAGATCTGAGTGAACAGAGCTCTAAAGAGGGCTCATCAGTAAATGAACACCATGGAACCACTTGATTGTCTAAAAGCAATGTTAATATTAGATACTAAAAGCTAGTAGACAAGAGCCATGTGCCATTCCCTCTGGAAATATCTGCAGGAGGTGCAGGAGGCCAGTGATGCTCTGGGTGGGGGTTTGCTGGGGACGATCTTAGGGAGCCTGAATGGAAGATGAGAGTCTGAGGTTCACAGAAGGAGACAGCTTGTCCTGTCACGGCACAAGTGCTATTTAAACAAGGGAAATAAACTACGAACTCACTGAAATTTGCTGGTTTTCTTGCTGTTTTAGTTGTAAACCCTCCCTTTCCTCTATGTTTTCAACCCTATTAGCCAAGCAGCTTGACAAAGACCCCTGAGAAGAAATTTTATTGATTCTTCTGTTGCCCTTTTGAATATAAATTCGAAAGACGTGCTCAGGTGAGAGAACAGAAACTGCTCTAAACTGCTGCTTGCTGGCTTCCTGAAAGGAACACAACCCTCCAAAATGCAAGTGCACTCATGATGCAGTTTGCTACACCCTGGCACAGAAGCTGAAGAGATGAAGCAAGAGATGAACCTGCCCAGGAGGGGCAATAAGCAGGCTCTCACCCAAGCTCTTACTTTCAGCTCTGCAGAACCGCTCCTTGAGCAAAACACCCAGGTCTTCTCGATAAAACAAAGGCCAAAATGTTATGCAATACTGGGGGGGGAAAAAAAAAAAGTAGAGGGCTCTGGAAAGAGTTTGAGTGAAATGGACACACTTTGCAGGTTTATGCCCCATCCTGTACATCCTCCTTGCTCAACATAATTTATTATTTCTCTTACCTTTTATGCAAAATCAAAAAAAAAAATTATGATGCAGAAGACATTCAGAAACATGAGGACAGTAATAGCTCAGCAAGTGAATTCTAAATATACAGCCTATTCAGTTTTACGCTGAGTATGTCTTTCAGCTAGAAATAATTTTTATCATCTCAGTAACAGCAGTACAGGCAATAACAGTCTGTTTTTCAAGGCACTTTAAATCTTTGTAAGTATCTCAGCTACAACTGTTTTTTTCCCCTCTGTAATAAGGACCGTAAAAATAAAATATTGTGCTTTGTGCACCTTCAACTGCAGTTGGAAACTAACAGGTTTATACATTTTAAAAGTTATTTGATTTACTCTTAGACAATGTGACAATCCAACCTCAACATTTCTCACCATACATTATTTTTGACACGAAGAAGCCTCATGTTTGTGAAGCAGGAGTAAGTTATCCCAGAACCACTGCTCAGGATTCACTCTTACAGAATGATTCTGGCTGTGAAGACTCCCATGCTTCAACATATCACCTGAGGGTTTGGATGAAAACAAACAAAACCAGATACTCAGCAGCCAAAGAAAGGGCTTGCTACAAATTTCAACTCCTACTAGCAGATTCTTATTCAAGGTATAAAATAGATTAACTACTTGATATTCAAAAAGCTAAAAACATAAAGGCATGAAAAATCTCAAGTTTCTTACCACTTCATTTCACAATGTTCCACGTCTTCAAAATATCGTTTACCTACCTATGCACTAAGAACTTCAACTAATACATCCTGTCATGCAAGTCTCTAAAGGTAAGGATGATGCTGCTAAACCGTGGTCTTTTGACATCACTGGATCACAAGGAAAAGATCAGTAGATCACTAGGTCACAAGGCAAAGCATTTTGGCCGTACCGTATTTCCTCAGCATGATCGGTATTTGTGTATTGGTGTGTCACCGCCGTGCCCTGCGTTTGCGGGAGCACCACGGTGAAGTGACAAGCCAGCAGATGCCCTGGCTGTGCCTCGGAAAGGAAGGCAAGGAAGGGCTCCGGGTGCCACCAGCTGGGCGGTGTGGGAGCCTGGGCTGTCCCCTGGCCTGCAGGGACACCTGGTGACAGACCGGGACAGGAGGGTGGGAACTGGTGACAGACTCTGCAGGGGTGCGGGACCCTGGTGAGGAGATCCTGGGCTCGCCTGCAAAGCCACTCATAGCCCGAGGCCAGCTGCGGGCCAGAAATGAACATTTCCAGAGAACGGTCTGCGAAACGCCACAGGATTGTTTCAGAAGGATGGTACTTGTTTCATAATTGTTGTAGCCGGGTTTTTTCTGTTTTCTCTTTTTATTTTTTCTTTTAAATATAAGATGTACAGGGGCACAACAGATCTAACAAGGGCATCTGTGGAATTCTGTGCCATCCCAGTGAGCCACAAGTGGTTTGCAGAATTACCTGATTCTAGAAAGGTAAGAGAGATGGGGGGTGGGGGAGGAAGTATCCACTGTGTTCAGCATACATAAAAATATTTCAATAAAATGAGGGCTTGGGATTTTTTCAATTAAAAAAATTGTATTTTTCAGACTGAAAGCCTGACACTGAAGAGCACATGCAGAGGCCACGTACTACAGCCCCTGCAGCAGCTGGCTGCTGCAACAGCCCAAAGGAAAGGTACACCATCAAAGACTTGGGCAGGTGTCTAAAAACACCACCCCAAACCCCACAATTCCAAGAAGGGGCTAATTGAGCAAACAATCCCCTAAACGAGACAGCTGGTGATCCCATTCAGTGTGCCACTCCTTCCTCAGCATGCCACAGTATCCTCCCAATATCCCTGATAAACCAATTTTTAGTCAGCTCTTCAATAGCTCAGTACATCTCAGGGTGGTTTTTTTGCCATCCCAATGACTTACACAGATGTTCTGAATAGAAGTAAGAGAACTCATCAGCACCCAGCCAGAAATGAGTGCTCTGGGGAAAGGGGACTAGAGAACTGCTTTCTTTGAGAGGCTTCTACCATTCTGAACTTTCCTGGCTTCACTTTCAGCTCTGTGGAATTAATAACATTTCTTTTCCATTTCTGAGAGCCTGAAGTTCCTCCTCAAGAAATTCATAAATGGATATATTCTTTGAATGTGTCTGGCTTGGACCACATTAGTCGATGTCATAGCACAAACATTCAGTGCAGCCAGCTTCCAGAACATGGCTCTTGTCATCTCCCAGCATCAAGCAAAAAAGGGAGCATTCATGAAGTACATTTGGCCATCTTCAGACATTCTTGGTCCTGTCCTGCCAGCTAGCATAGTGGGAAAAAAAATGGCAATTATGTCTAGAAGAAAACAAGATGCAGGAGCTGCACAACCAACACTATTTATATACCAGGGACACAAGATGATGAGCCCTGCACTCGATATGCAGTGCAAGAGCTCCCTCTCCCCACTTCCTTCAACATCTACATGGTTCTCTGACCACGTCCACCATCCAGGTGAGACAGAACTTCCCACACTGCTCCCTAGCCTCCTTCACTAGTTCTTGATGAGAGGGCTGTTGCTGTCACACAAAAATACACTTGGCCAAGAGCTGGCCAAGCTTCGGCTCAGCTGTCAGAATAAAGGCACAGTCCTGAAGCAAGCACACCAGGTCCGGGTGAGCTCCCACAGGACACCATCAGGCTTCTCCGAGCCGCACCCAGCCTGAGCTTGGATAGATTGCCTGCTGCAGCACCAGGCATCCATTAACGTTGTAACTTACTAGAAAACAGAATAAAGGCAAAATAAAAGCTTTGTGTAGACAGCAAAGGTTTTTAGTGAAAAATACAATATGTGACAAGCACCTTGTGCCCAGTCCCACCTTCCCAGTTCAAGATACAAGCCAATTATGTGAATTGTTTCCAACTCTAATGGCTACAAACTCAGCCCTTTAAAAAGCCTCTGCTTTAGGGGCTTTTGTCATACATTCAGAACTACTGCTCTAAATGTGTGACAATACCTTTTTCCAAAGAGGTGTTAAGTCTCAGGAATATATCACAATTAGATAATTTCAGTTAATTAAATCATAACTACAAGTTTTCTATCAGAGTTGTGAGTTGCAAAAGTTAATTTATTTTTCCTCCTCTTCCGCTTTTCTTGGATAACAGCAATTCAGGGAATTACTTGGTTTTGTTGCCCATGTGCAAGCAGCCAATAATTACTTCATTTACATAAGTTACTATACTTCACAGCTTTCATGAATAAACTAACTTCAATGTGGATTTCAAAAATAGAAACATTAAAAATATAAAGCATAGGCCATAAAGCAAGAAAGAAAATGCTGCCAGAGAATTTAAGTTTATTTTAATTCCCTTGTAGCTCCCAGAAATTTTCAGTAACAAACTGATTTAGAAGGCAACAAAAACATGACTAATATAACACTGAGTACATGATATGCCTCATTAATGTGTTCAAAACACATTTTAGAACACAGTGAATACACATTTTCATTGTGTATATTACCTTTCACAATAATAGTTAACAAATTAATTTCAACTAGAACAGAAGAATTTTGCATGCCACTTTCTCCAGAATTTTAAAATGGAAAGTTTTTATAATCTTACCCCATTTACATACGAAGGCCTTCTAAGTGACTTGTGTATGACCAGCTTTTCAGTGAAATCAGCTTTCACTCTCTTGCTGCAAAATTCATCTGTAGAACATACTTCTACTTGAACCTAAAAGCTGAATGCTTCATTATTTGATTACTTTTTAAAGATCTGTCAGCACTTCCAGCATCTGATACATTCTGTATTCTTTCAGTTTAAAGCATAATGAATAACTAAGCAGAAACAGAACCTCCCGTACCTCCACTCTTGGGAGGAGTCAGCTGCACCAAAAGTTTATTTCCATCTACTGCGCTCCCTGGACAAATTAAAATCCTCATCTTCACCAGAGCAGCTACTAGAGAGGATTAACACTACAGGAACAATAACATGAACAGACATGGACGTTAACAGGCATGTGGCTACCTCCTATCGTCTGTCATAATTTAAGTGGGAATTCTGTGTAGTCTTGGAATTTGTGACCAACTATCAAACAACTTTTATACTCCCTAATCACATTTGCCACGTTCCTCTCCACAGGTTGAGAGGGGAAGAGCAGCTCCATTGCAGTGTAACAGACAACTGGCTTCTAAATAAGAGACACTTATGTAGGAAAAAACAACCCAAAGCATTAGAAAACTTTAAGTAACATCCCTCTTATAGCATAAACCATGGCAGGCATTAAATTCCAACTGCAAAAGAATTATATTACTTCCAGAGACCTAAGATTTGTATAAATGGCTTCTAAACACTATTACAAAAATCAGCCAAGACACTGCCACCTTACTTTCCCAGAAATTTCAATTGCCATTATTCTGGGGAGCAAAAAGTAAGCTCATGTCTTACCACAGAGCCTCACTAAAAGAAATAAAAGGAATAAACCTATAGTTTTGGCAATTCTATTCAGAGCAAGTCCTTCAAAAAAAAGGACTGCCAAAGCTTCCTTTTTTTTTTTTTTTAATGGAGAACAAAGCCATGCTTGCCAAACTTTTGCTATTTAAGATAGTACCTTTGATACTTTATTTCAGATGTCAACTTCCAAAACACAGATTTCGAGTTGTTGATTTAAATCACACGGATTTTGTCATTGTCCTGTTTCAAAACAGCATGGGAAACCTCCATAAGTAGCACAGGTTTGTCTGCCAAAAATCACTTGTTCACAGCATTGTTTCTTGGCACATTCTGACTGGAATATTATAATGTCTGTCATCTTCAGTTATGAGAGTCACCATAGGCCAGTCCTCCTCTGGGTCACTGGGGTAAAGTGTGATGAACTCATCAGTGCTGTACTTATAGAGTCGATACACTTGGATGGTATACTGCAGAGCATAAGCAAGAAGAAACATTTCCACCTACATTGGAAAAAACAAATATTTGTGTAAAATTCAACACCCCTTCTACAAGATTTTTTTCATAAAAATATTAAACTAATACCTATCAAATGTAATTTTTCAAAGACGAAAATTATGGAGTGAGAAGACCTATACATGAGCATCTCTCCTTCAGTATTTCCATCATACATCTCTATGATACCATGCATTTAACAAGAAAGTCTTCAAATCCACAATGGCATAGTAGGAGAATACTCCTAAAGAAAAACTACTTTACACAGTGTGCCACTGCCATAGGCAGGTAGGAAAGCCATTCTCTTGCATCAGTGTTCATCCTGTTAAGTCAATTAAAACCAGACAAGAGCAAGTTTGAGGCAATGATCCTTTCACTCTTACAGGGTACTTTGAACTTTCCAGCCAAACAAAAAGTAAATGTAAAGCCCTTACAAAGCCTGTTGACAGGAGAAGGAATTCAGGAAAAGAAGCTGTAAAAAGCTTCTACCTTGTCTACTACAGTGGCAAGCACATCCTGTTCTAAATAACAATTTACAAAGAATCTTATTAAAACAAACCTAGTCAGCACAAGAACAGGCAACATAACTTGTTGGCTAAACTGAGCAGCAAAAAAGTCACCAATGATCACAGATTTTCACAGAAACAGCAAACTCTCTCATCTATACTGCAGTCGTCAGATTTTTAAGATAAAAAACAAAACCAAAACATAGTACTTCCATGTTTCTAGTATCTACATTTAAGTAGTGAACTTAATTGCAGTGTCCCACTTGTAAGTAATTCAACGGGATTTTTTTAAATAGATGTTTCCAAAACCTTTCAGACTATTCGGCTCATTAACTACTACTCATTTTGGTTTGGAGCTTTTTTGTAGTATGTGTACCATTTATGCCATGTATAAAACAGTAACTATCATTAGTTTATCAGAATTCATACGTGTATGTGCTATACTTGGTCTTTATAATTTGAGTATTAGCTTTTATTGTGGTATTTTTTAAAAAGCTAACAACTAAGAGGTCAATACAAGTGTTCCATTAACAGCAACTCCCATTTCCAAAGAATGTTACCTGCCAGCCACCAGACAAAACCTGGTGTTTCAGAGGAGGGCCTTTACAGATTCTCACTACAAGCAAGCAGTTCTAACATATTCTTCCCAACAGAAGACCAGACACTTCAGCCAGCCCAACAAAAGTTGCGTGGTTTCTTAAACCACTTGAAACTAAAATCTCCAAAACAGGAAAGTAACACTTCAAGAACAATCTCTCCTTACTTGTTCAAGGCCTCCACTGTGACCAATATGATTCAAGTGATTATGCATTAACTGACAAGGGTTGCTGGATGTATCCCGTGCAAACAGGAGCCAGGAGAAGACAGGCACTCTCCTTCCGCTTTTATCGGCGTTGTATAATTCGATGGCAGTGTTAAGCATCAAAAATTTCAGCGCTTCATAGAGACTATACTCCTCCTCTTCATTTTTAAACAATTTATCACAAGCTTCTTGTTTCTCAAGAGGACTCTTTATTTCACTTATATTCTTCCACTAAAAAAAAAACCAACAAACAAACCATCACACAACACAGATCAACAGCCATCACCCTGCAAGAGCTGCAAAACGCCACTTGTGAGTTGTCAGATGCTCAGCACAGGCACTCAGAATTTAACTTATGAAGGGCTTTGTGCCTTTTTGAAAACAACCAAGAATATTTCCACAACTGTACCCCTATCAAGGTCAGGCTGAGTTAGTCTGATTTTGCTTAAACTGATCCATAAGCAAAGCAAAAGGAGGGGATACTAGAAATTGCTGCAAGGTGGCAGAACAAATTTTGTTGTGGGACAATAGGCACTAAGGTAATAACCTTTTTGTTTCCTGCACCGTAAATCCTATATAGTTCATATTCTTTACACTTCTGTTACTCAGAATGCATATTTCATTCCAACCCCCAAATGCTGAATGCAGTGTTCCAAATACTCTTAAAAGCCTTCATAAAAAGGGAATTTGCATTCACAGTAAGACAGGAACAACTGAACAGTTTTTTCATAGGTTCCAGAGTTTCAAGTGGGAGAAAGCATGGGGCTAGGTCATGTAGGATGAACATCACAATCACATTCCTATTACCTACAGTAAATGTATAAAAATGGAACAAGAACTACTCCTTAGAAATTACTTCAGTGTTGTTCTGTGTTTTTCTCTCCTTAACCTCGTCCAGATAGCAAAAGGATTTGTCCATAGTATACATCATTCCCCCAAATAAATACAAGAAATAATAGAGGCAAAAAGCTACTGTTACATTAATTTCTTCATTGATATCTGTCTAATTAATAGTTTTCTCCAGAGCTGCTTGCAAATTAATTCCAGCATTAGGCTATTGCAAGTAGTGAAAGACCAGATGCCTCTCACATATCCTAACAGACATTCTTTACTTGATTTTTTTGCAGTATACATATGGAAAAGGGACTTTCACTACTGAAAGCATCCTTGTGCTAAATTCTCCACATTCAAAAATCTTTGTCACTTTTATTATTTCTAAGTGACCAAAGAATACACAAATACTTTTCCAACCTTTTTCCTTAGAAGTATTAAATACTCTCTTATTTCATCACTTATTTCTCCCATCTTCTTGCCAGGTTTCTGTTTTAGCTGCCACTGCTTGATCCAGTCATACTTGCTCAGCAAGTTTTCAGGAAGCTGGAAGTTGAGACAAGAAAAGGCAGCTTAAGTTAAAAGTCTGGAAAGGAAAAGCCAACAACCTGCATATTTTATTTTTTTTAACATTTTGCACCTTAAAACGATACCTCATAGGTCCTTCTGAACAGATGTCACAGTAAGATGACCATAACCAAACACAACGGCTATTTATAATATTTGTTGGGTAACAGTCAGAATGCTGATCTATTATTATTTCCAGATCTAACAAACACATAAGCACTGGAAAAATTAATCACCAAGCTGCTCATGCCTTCTTTTTTGTTTGTTGTTTTATTTTGTTTTGATTTTTTTTTTTAAATTAAAACACTCCCCCACCAGCAGACAGATGACAGTGACTGTGTTTCAAAGTGTTCCTGAACCAACAGAAGAGAAGATGACATCCATCAGATCATCCAGAAGTCTTGGTGGATTGCAAACTACTTTGTCCAGAACACACAAACGGTATTTCCTTTTCAGGGAGCACAATTCAAACACTCTGAGACAGGTTTTTTATTAAAGAAGAAAACAACCTGGGAATTATCGGATGCATCAGATCATGTTTTAGGCTCAGAACTGCCTCTTTTACCGCTCATGTGCTATACCTGTTCAGTTCAGAGCTTTTACACCTCCCGTGAAGGACATCCTGGCAGTTGCATGCCCAGTTTTGTACCCTCATTTATTAACTCATCTTACTGCTAGAACTGGAAGAGCAACTTGTGTCTCACAATGGAGTAAATACTTGGCTGGAGCAGCACTTACACCTTCAGCCACCACCAGCCCATTTGCAGTTTATGAGGACTCCAAACTAGTAATGTGCTCTCTTCAGTGGTAACCAAATACGTGTGTCAGATAGGCACGGACCTTCCCCCAGCCTGGCATCCTGTGCTAAATGGACACATGGAACTAAATAATCGAAAATTATATGCCAGTAACGTCTACAACTAGGAATGTGCACGTAATCACCATTTTAAATTAAAAACAAGAAAAAACAAAAAACCTGTTATATTTGTACTGCCAGCTGTCACCACACACATTTCTCTTACGTGCCTTCTACTTTGATGCATAGCAATTTATCATTTCAGTTTGTTTTGTAGGGGTACACCCTTTTCAAAAACTGTTAATTATCATATGACATTTTCCTCTATGAATCACTAGCAAAAAAAAGGATGAACATCATTAAAATCTATAAAGTACACAATTTAACAAAAGTTTGCATGCTCTTTAAAGGAGCACTGGGAAACTATGTTCTTTAGTCTGATAATGTGGAAATGGTTGAGAGCTGAAAGAATGGGTATTTTTTAAAAACGAAACAATTTTGCAATGTACTTCCAGTAAAACAATTCATAGAACTATTTCTATCAGTAATTACAAAAATATAATCACTAGACATTTACTTAACAATGATAGTGGCCAGAATGAGAAATGTTCAGATGTCCTCTAAAGTTATACAGAAAGGTAGTAGGAGCAGTATGATTCTACTACCTGGACTGCTACCCTACACACAGAGTCTACATCAGACTTTCACCATTTACATTCCCAGCAGCATCCTGACAACTGGAACCTTGCTCTTCTCACGTGGCTCACTTTTATATAGGCAGCTTATTACATGTTTTTTCCATGTTCACCAATACCATCAAATGGACTTTGTTGACACAAGAAAATTTCTGGAATATTCTTCTACTTGTAGGAAGATACCTGGCTTTTCTTACACATCAGTGCTCCCCAAAAACTGTTCTCCACGTCAGGTTGGAGTTGCTCTCACGCTTATTTTAAGCAACATTTAAGACACAGGTAATTATACACATTCTGCAAAGCCTACAGCATCCAATTTGTTATTCCACTTTCTAGGGAAACCATATATGGTACACAAGAATAGATATTAAAATTTTGAAAAGCTGGGGTTTCCCAAATGTCAGAATAAATTGTCTGTATTTTTTGTTATTGCTAGCTGTCTTGTGGAAAACCTCTTACTGCCACATTTTATGCAGTAAGAAGAAACCAAGAGAGCAAGATTAAGAGAGACAAGTGACATTCCAGTAAGCACTACAGTAACATTTATATACATTACAAACTGGAAACCAAGGGCGCTTCGACTCAATTCCAAGTTGAAAGAATCACTGTGCACAAACAACAATCTTGAATACTACAACTTCTCAGTTATGGGGATATTGAAAAGTGGGCATATACATTACATAACAGAGAAATAAGATCATAAAATTATCAAATAGGTTAGACCCAATATTATTCTACTGTCAGAAGACCAGTTTGACACACACCATAGTAAAATCCTCACTCTGCAGCCACCTTGGTAACTGGGTAGCTTGGCTTAATGCCTGGAAAAGAGTTGCTCTGAAGGCACAATAGTTATCACCTCGTATTCTCCTTATAGATGCAAACTTCTGAGCAACTGCTTCATATCCCTAGAAAAACACAAAATGCAAAGAACACGAAAGCATTAATAAAACATTTTAAGGTCACACACTAGTAATATAAGAGATATTGGAATATTATCATCCAAATACTAATGTGATTTAAAAAAAGAAAAAGCTTGACCCACTACCCCTTTTGGAAGTTAAAATGATCTTATGTCACAAATGACGCTTTGAAAAAAACAACTAGTTCTGCTGAAAAACAAATGAGAAACTGAAGAAATCTAATAGATAATTGTTTGAGGTATTTGATGACAGAACAAAAACATCATTGAAATTTGAGCAGCTAACTCAGATTTCCAAAGAATATCAAACATACACACACACAAAATACATCATGTTTAAAAGAAATTTCAGCACTAGCTGATGCTACTTACCCAATACATGTCACATGCAGTTTGTTTCTGCCTCAGGGCAAGTTTGTGTTTACACTGAAATATCTTGACACTTGCCTCAGCACATTTGTTCCCTCCCTGCTGTTCCCATGCGCACAAGTTGTAGCAGAAGCCACAATGTTGAAATGCAGCTGCTGCAGCTCAGCTACCCTGGCAAGGGCGAATGCCCTGTGTGTCCCTATTTCTCACAGTAATCTCTTGAGTTTTTGACTTTTGTCAGGTTTTTTTTTTTATTTTTACTCACAGAGATCACTAGATTTTCAAGCAACAAAACAACTTTGTTTTATTTTCTACCATTCTAGATCAAGATTAATATAAAACAATTAGTTCAAAAACTGGAAAAAAACTCCTCAGGAAAAATTTTTAAAAACCCATGCAATTCACCAATTCCAGTCACCTGCCTTCCACCCAAAAATTTGGTAATTTGCTCTGCACTTCAACAGTCTACAAAATTAGTATTTTATAGCCTTAAACAAAATACAAAACTTCAGCTGAAAACAGTAATGAATAACAGTATTAATCAAACCCCTAAACTATCAGCAAGTGGCTTTATTAAAAACACACTTGGAACGAGCACAAAGAAAAGCATCTGTCACTTGCCAGCCACTTCTAAGACCTCACAACATAAATGGTTCTGCACTTCCTGTCTTAAAAGACTGACCCCACAGGAAATCACGTAGCAAACATACAAACAAAAACAAAGAGCCTAACGAAATTCAACAAAAATAGAACTGCTACCTTTCTCATCCTTTTTGCTACCGGTGTATTTCCTCTCCATTCCTTTCTGCAATACTCCATGATGTCCATTTCAGGTGAAACACTTAGTTTATATTCTGCCAAAATAGAACATGCAACATTATAAAGAAAATGGACAAGGTAGAAAGCACATCAAATTTCTAAATACACTATCACTTTAAAATAATTTTAGTGCCAAATGAAACTGGCAGCACAATCTGTAGCTACTAAGTATTTATTGCTACGGGAGGGGATAAAATCAGTTTGCTCTGAAAATTACACGTGAAGAAAAGTAATGATGTAGTCCAACAAGATAGAGAATGCTCTGCTACTCTCTTCTACAAAAATCAATTGGCAAACAGGAGAAATTAGTACTCTATTTTCTTAGCAAGCAGAAAAATATTTGACAGAAGTTTCTCGTCTTCGTACAGCAGTCAGACTATAAGGGAGAAAGACGACAGATCTTTCTGAGTAAGTCAGTAGCAATAACAGAAAAAAGAGATACAGTTTTGCCTTGGAATTCCAACAGCCTTCATCCCAAAACCAGGTAGTACTGAGGTTATCAAGGCATCCCAGCAACAGATGCTGCTATGATGACTATGACTGAGTAATTTTCAAGCA
This sequence comes from Callaeas wilsoni, assembly GCA_013398955.1. Classification (NCBI taxonomy): domain Eukaryota; kingdom Metazoa; phylum Chordata; class Aves; order Passeriformes; family Callaeidae; genus Callaeas; species Callaeas wilsoni. The sequence continues at coordinate 122,713 of VWPU01020923.1, forward strand.
CAAGACTCATAACATAGCCTGTATGACTGCTTTCCAAACAATTCACTTTCACTTGTAAAGTAACTACAGAAGCTACAGAAAATATATTAAGAGCAACTAATTTTACAGAGAACTGATCTTTTTATGAATCAAACTGTACAATGCCCTGAGTCATAAGTAACTGCTACTGAATACAGACATCTGTGCACAAAAGTCCCTGGAAGAGAGGGTGTCAAGACATCACACATCAGGGCTACAGTGAGTTGCAATACCATATTTGAAACTTCACACAAAGTTCGATTGTACCTGATGAGTTTGTTTCACAAAGTAGTATTTTCTCTCTCTCTATTTCCTCTTCATCACGATACATGTCCTCCTCGCTGCAATAAAAATCAACACATACCTCATGTAACAGCACAAATCTTACTCTCTTTTTCAACCTCTTCCCCTGTTTACAACTCAGGAAAGTATTTAAGTCTTTCTACCATTTTTTTTTTCAACTCAATTTGCTTTCCATCTTACCCATTTTCAGAGAACCAACATTAGCTCTCAAAAACAAAGAAAAGTTTAAAAAACCCTCTCAGCTGCTCCTCTCCAGTATCTGTCACTAGGTTGGTAATAAATCATTGCCTGAATTTCTCTTCTGTGGTTGAACGGATACTACAGTCCCTTCGTATTTTTAAATTTTACAGTATAAATTTGCAAAAGAAACAAGCCAACATGTCTATTTGCTGCACATATAAATAATGCACCCTCTGCATGCAGCTAAGAATACATTACTCAACAGGGCTTTGTATCTACACACCACTGGGACTGACCAACCTGCCTGGTGCTGAGCAGAATACATGAGGTTGTCATAAAAGTCAAACACCTGCATTTGAGCCTATAAACAACATTCTGAAGTCAAGTTATGACCATGAGGGACAAAATTATGCCCTACAAGAATACTGCATAGACCAGCGTCTGCAGCTTGGATATGAACATTACTGTTGAAAATGGTGGTCCATACAATGTTCAAAAAATTTACTGCAAATTGCACATTACATTCCATTCCTGAGAGGCATCTGTCATATAATTACATCTAGCAAATAAGCTTCTAAAAAATAATCAGTTTCACAATTAAAATACTTAAAAAAACATACATCACCAGACATGTTAGTAACATTTAGGCTTACTCTGCTAGAAGTTTACATTGAAAGTCTGTTTTTCAAAGAAAGTACATAAGCAGAAAAAGGCTGCAAGCTTATTACTTACTGCCCACTACTATTTGTAGCTTCTAATCTACTCCTCAAGAACACCCCAAATCCAAATCAGAGTCTGCCTGCAAAAGACTAGGAAGAAATTTAGGCAGTGACCCTGCCACAGGTTACACCACAACAAGAGGACAAGCAATTAGGAAGACTGCGAGAAAGAGTTTAATGTAGCCAGATGGTAACTGAATTACTTCCATTAAATTCAAAAGGACAGACAGCTAAATGATGGCTCTGTATTTCTTTTTCTTTATATCCAAACCAGCTTACTCAAACCATCTGCATGTACTTCCCTTGAGAACAAAAAATCCTTATATTAAAGAGCAATGTAGGTTAATACCAGGAAACTCATCTACTGTGCTATCATATAAAACTAGTTTAGTTTTTACTCAGGTGCTCAAGTAGCTGCTTGAAATCTCATTTTTGACGACAATAAATAATTATTAATTAAACGAGAAACAATAGATACAGTAGGTATTAAATCACAGTACTATCCCGTGAGAAGAAAAATCATAGAAATATTGCTTTCAAGTCCATATTCATCTTACAGTATGACAATAGACAAAGCCTAATTTGTCAGCAGAGTTAAAGTCCATTAAGGTTTGTGAAGAACTTAAAAAATACTTAATAACCTTGAAAATACTATGAAAAAACCCACACAGCTGACAGCAGCAATCTCCAGCTTATCTTCTCTATAAGCCAGGTATTTAAAATATAAAGCAACAACCTCCCTCCCTGAGCATGAAGAAACCTGCTGCTACAAGGGATCCCACAGGGAGGGAACTTGTGTCAGGGCAGGGAAATCATTCCTTTGCGATACAGCCTTGAATAAATTCAGCGTAAGATGCAGAAAGAGAAGAAGTGCTCAACTGACTAAGCCAGTGAGATTACTCAAGAAAGAGGAAGTTTGGTGGAAAGGAAGCAGTGTCATGTCCCTTCTGCAGATATTATTAAACCACCTTCTTTCTGGGAGTTGACAAAACAGAAGCAGCCACAGACTGAGAAAGTGAGATTAACATCCAGAGTACACAAGGTACTGCGATTCAAGAGAGCTGTTTTGAAATCCAGGTAGCCAAGAGGCACAATCCATCTGCACAGGCACTATCATTCCAGAGATGAAAGTGCGTCATAACACTGTTGTAGCACAGCAACTGTTAAGTAAATCTGTGGAAACAAGAATGTAGAAACTAAAGCCTTTCCCCATTAATGTTCAGATAAATATTTGACAAACATAACGAAAATAAAGTAAGAGGTGGAAAACAATGATTAAATGAAAACATGCATGCACAAAAGAAAAAAACAGTGCAAAAAGTTGCATGTAAATACTTAAATTATTGAACTAGTTAATCAGATTTTCCTGAACCAAAGATACCAAGGAAAAAAACCAGAAATTTACCTTTATGAACTGAAATTACTTTCCCTTTCTATAAGAAAACTGTTAATATATTTTTAAAAATTAATCCTTACCTCTCCTCAGATGACTCCACTGCTGAATGATTACTAGACTCAGGTACATATAGTTCACAGTTTCTAGATGCATCCTGATCCATCACAAGAGATTTAATCATATCTGTCTTCTCAGGTCTCCCACTACTTCTGTATACATAGTCTTGTCTTATTTCTGATGTAGTTTGCCCTTTCTGGTCTGCAACTCTATTTGCTGAGCCAAGTTCCTCAGAAGCAACACCAACTTCACTTTTATGCTTCACCGGCTGTGTGGCAACACTCTCTTTTTTCTCTTCTGCGCCTGCAAAACGGCTGGTTGGTTCTGTTATCCACCCTTGAAGATTATCCTGGCTTTGAAGAATGGAGAAATATATGAAGAGTTTCTCTCCCCTAACAAAAGCACATGTTTTAGGAAAATTACAATATTTCAAGAGTTACGTTATATTCTGAGAATTCAGATGGTACATAAATTATTCAGAAACAGAAAAAAATCCAGAACAGTTTGGTAAAATAAGACAGCACCCAAGCTATTTTCTAACTCATTCCCCTGTCATTTCTTATCAAGGCTAAGCTGTGCCAGTTCCCCAAACACAACCTGCACTAGAATTAGTGCCCTGGTTAAACACCTGCTATCCCTGAGGTGCATTTTCACCTAAAACCCCAAGGATTAACAGAAATTCTAAAGAAACAAGTTTCAATCCTTCAAGAAAAGAGTTTTTACAAACTCACCTGGTGCTCTGTGAAACAGCCATTGCACCAGGATCATTGCTTAGTGCAAAAATTTCCAATCTTTGTGTCCTCCAATATGATGCCCAATGCATCAAGATCGGATGTATACAATCCATTCTAGTAAAATCTCCAAAAGTTTAGGATGTGCTCATATAGGAAATTTTCAGGGATATTTATCTTAAGTTGACACATAATCCTTCCCCAAAGTTACGGGTTGCCGGGCAGTTGTTCACATTCATGTTCTAGACAATTAGTGGCTATCCAGGCCGGTGACCTCAGAGCTCACAGACTTGATATCCAGTCTATAAACCTTAAAACTGCACAACACATTGCTCTTTATGGGTTAAAGCCTTCCACCTGCAACATATCTTTGCTTACTAACGTTACAGCTCTTTGGCACCCGAGCCCTGACGTATACCAAGCTGTGCCATAGCACAGAGCTCAGGACTAGAGTTCACAGAACCACAGAATGGCCTGGGCTGGAATGGACTTTAAAGGTCACCTACTTCCAACCCCTCTGCTATGGGCACGGACACCTTCCACTAGAGCAGGCTGCTCAGAGCCCCATGCAGTCTGGCCTTGAACACTTCCCAGGATGGAGCATTCACAACTTCTCTGGCAACCTTTTTCCAGTGCCTCACCACTCTCACAGCAAAGAATTTCTTCCTAAAATCTAATCCAAACCTACTCTCTTTCAGCTGGAATCATTCCCCCTTGGCCTGTCACTACATACCCTTGTAAAATGTTCCTCGCCATTTTTCTTCTAGACTCCCTTCAGGTACTGGAAGGCCACATTTAGATGACTTCAAAGCTTTCTGTTTTGTAGTCTGAACAGCCCGAACTGTCTCAGCATTTCCTCATAGGAGAGGTGCTCCATCCCCCTAATCAACTTCGCGGCCCTACTGGGGACTCGTTCCAACAGGTCACCGTCATTCCTGTGCTGATGCAGCCCTGCAGGCGGGGTCTCACCAAGGCGGAGCAGAGGGGCAGAATCCCCTCCCTAGACACCCCGACCACGCTGCTTTTGACTCAGAGTTGCACTCACTCCACGTCCCGATTTCTCCCGTCCCCGCTCCTCAGGGAAGGACGACCCAGGCTTGGCGCAGCGAACGCCCACCCGTGCCCGCGCGGCGCGGCGCAGCCGAGGGAAGCCTCACCTTTCCGCCGCCCTCTGTCCCGCCCGGCGCCGCTCCGCGCCGCCGCCCGAGGCCGGCACCCCCCGCCGAACCCC
>VWPU01020925.1:0-12329 GCA_013398955.1 Callaeas wilsoni
CCGCCGCCGCCCCCGGCGCTGCGCTCCGCGGGGTGACAACACCGAGCGCGACTCAGCGAGCGGAGACGCCGCCGCCGCCCGATCCCGCTACCTTTGTGCCCTCCCAGAAACCGGAGAGAAAGCGAAGCAAAGCCCCGCGCCGCTCCCTTACCTTGCTGGGCAGAGAGAGAAAAAGTTGAAGCACTCTCCTTCTACACCTCCCTCAGTTTTTTGGGGTTTTTTTTTTTTGTTTTGTTTTTTTTTTTTTTTAATTTAAATATTTGAAATTTTGGGGATTTGTTTTTGGTTTTTTTAACGAGCCCCCTCCCTCCCTTTACGCCGAGCACTGCGCTCAGGCAGTCCGGCCCGGCGCCCTCGGTGCCACCGTCTCTCTCTCTCTCTCCCACCCTCCGGGTCTCGGTCTCTCTCTCTCTCGGCGAGAGGAGGGGAGGGGAGGCGAGGGGAGGAGAATGGGGCGGACCCGCAGGTGCCGCCCCTCCTGCTCTGTCAGCGGGAGGAGAGGGGTCGGGGGCCGGCGGGCGCCGGAGCGGGCGGTGGCCGCGGGAGTGCCGCGCTCAGGTGCGGGAGTGTCCGGCGGCGGCCGTGCACCAGGGCGGCGGGGCTGGGAAGGGGGTGCCAGCGTCGTGTCAGGGACTGAGGTGATGGAACCGGCGCTGGTGTGGACATGAGTTAGAGAAGGAAGCAGGTGGAGAGCAGTGAGGCTCGGGACGTAGCGGCGACGGGACGACTGGTCAGGACGGAGCGAACTGGGGTACTTCCAATCTGTGAGGGAAGGGGCGAAGCCCTGTACTGAGAGGAGGCAAGCTACGAAGTGTCAAAACCCTGTCGGATATCCAGCGTGGCTCGGTGGCCGGTGGGGCAGAAGATGGCACTGGGAGTGCCATCTGCCCTGTGAGAGACGGCCCTGCAGTGCACGTTGCTCAGGGCTATGGGAAGAGCTGAAATTTGGGCGGGAGGATCACCTTATGTTGTGTTTGTATTTAGTTAGCAATGGAGCTGGTCCAGGAGCGCTGAAGTAGAAGCTGAAGGGGTTTAGCATGCTAGGAACATGCTGGAGACGAACAGGAGAAGGGCACTCTGAGTATATTTGTGTCTGATATTAAATTGAACAGGTGGGTAAAGATTGAGGGGATCCTATTGTGTTGGAGAGATTGGAAACAGAAGGATCTGAAACATTTAGAGCTGTAAATGGGGTCCAAGTGGGTGGGGAAGCAGCAGCTTTGGATTCTTGGTATGTGCAAAGATGAAGGTCAGGCATAGCAGGAGCATGAGGAGACTAGAAATATAGCCAGGTGCTCTGAGGGCAAAACCCATTGAACTGGGGAAAAAATTACTTCGCATTTCCTTCCTTTTGCCTTGGATTGATTAAGCAAGCATATGAACCATCTCCCTTTTCACTTTTCATAGGACATATTTCTTGAGAGCTTTTCAAAAAGCCTTTCTCATCTCATGGGACCATAGGGCTTAATCCTATGCAGTGTTTTATCTTTCTGCTTCAACACCTGAGGGAAAAAAAAGGCACGGTGACAAAAAAGTGGTAGTTGTTTGTTCATTTTCTTTGACAGGAACCTGCTGCAGTGTGGCATAGAGAAAAAGAAGTCCAGTACTTTTCTCACATCCTTTTGTTTTGTACTTGCTGGTTAAAACACTATGTTCTAGCATCCTTCCTATCAAAAAGTGGGAGGGGAAAAAACTGTCCATATCTCTTGGAGAAAGTAGAGGTGGCACAGCAACAGTGTGGCATTGCAAAAATGTTGCTTGGTCCAGAAATGAGAACAATTGTGATAGGAGAATAAATACAAGGAAGTTCTGGAGCTCATGGCTATACCCAAGAGTCTGATTAATGCAGAAAAAGGCTAGGTTCATTTAATGTTCAAAACCAAGGCAGCTCCCCAATAAAGCTTTGCAACCGGATTGTTCACTGGCTACTTTGATTCTGATTTTATGCAAATTTTATGTGAATAGCTACATCAGTTGGCTTTGAGAGGGCTGTTCACGTGCCTGAATTGCTTAGAGCTGGGCTTCAGCCATGGATTACCTGAACACACACTACCTCCATTAGCCTAAACATTTTGGTATCTCTGTATTTATAAAGCTGCTAATAATATTACCCTTAACAACAGGTAGCTAAAAATTTAGTTGAATCAGAGTTTAAGAGAATTTACCAAATCAGGTCAGGCTTTAGGATCAAACTTTGTCACTTTGCCAGTTCTAAGTGGTACATTTTTATGCTGTGTATGTCAACTCTACTACTGATGCAACACATGAATATAATGGAATCAAGTAATGTCGGTGTCAGTCCTTTTGAGATAATGTTGCCATGTGACTCTGGACAGATTTAGATACTAACTATGATTGCTATTAAAGGTTTGTGAGAGATTTGAAAGCATATCAAGGTGCCTGTATAATACTGTGCTATAGCATATGATAACTCTAACTCAGATTACTTAATTATATCTAAATTGATCCCAGTAATTGCAGTCTAGATTTCCCTCGAAATTTCTGTCTGAATTTAATTAGAGATGTGTACTGAATGAGTGAGAATTATTCTGGTAGCTTTAATGCAGTAACTCTTTTCCTATTTGGACTTATTTTTGTTTTGCTTTTTTGAAAAGGAAGAGACATTAATTATATGTTTTCTTCTAACTTTCTATTTTGACTATCAACATTTACAGCTTGTAGGGTGGTTTCATCTGTACCATCTGTGGGCCATATTGCACATCAGATGGCAGGATAAAATCTGCAATAAGAACGTTTTGGGACATAAAAGTCTTTCAGGGTTTGAAGCCATGATATTCACAACACAAATGTGCAGAGCCACTCATGTATCTGAAAAAGAAGACGCAGAATACCAAAGCAGCTGCTGGAGTGAAATAAAGAAGAGTCCACACAGTTTGGGGAACATGACGGCACCAAGAACAAAAGGACATTTCAGGGAACAAGAAAGCGCAACCTCAAGCAGTGAGAAATTGAAGTCAATCATTAGGAATTATTGACAGCAGACATGCAGTCGCACAGCAATTAGAGACTCACTTTGGGAATCAAGGTCAATTAATATTGAGGTAAAGAGGCAGCATCAAAAAGAGCACCTTGTTTAGCAAACAGCATTTTCTGATTGCTGACTAGGCAACATAGAAGAAAATTGTCAATCACTGATTGGGTTTTGGCCATTTTCATACTCACAAGGCGAGATACCATCACCTTTATTCTGTTGCAAAGGACTACTGTATAAGAACACTGTATGACCCTACACTTTGTGCAAAGATTTGTGGGCCACTGCCCGGTGGAACTACAGAAGCTGATAGGTATCATTCAGACCTGAGCCTTCATTGTGTATTGCATTTCACTCTGCATGTAAGTTAAAGTCTCTTCACTTTCTTCATATTTGCTGGGTTTGAGAGCAATAGGGATAAGGTCCTTTATGATATAGTGCTCTGGAAGCCCATTCCCCTCTTCCAACCCATAGAGGCAAGTTTCCAACAGATTTCAACCTTTTTTCTCAATCCTGAAGCAAAGGTTTTAAGTTCATCTTAGATCATTCTCTCAACTGCAGTTTGTGTTTATTGTTGTCATGCCTGTTACATTTAAATATTCACTGATAATCTGATGTATCCCACCTCAGGAATTAGGTTTCAAAAAACCTTCAAAAAAGGAAATAAATAGTCACACGAGAGAATTCTGCTTTAATTTCTTATTATTCATTAACTATTTATTTCATACATACTAAACCCAGTGATTTCTAACCTAGAAATATTAGTATCAATGTTTTAGTTGATCCAGCCTACCAAAACTTTGGTATTAAATTTTGCCTGAATGAAGTGTCTGAATTCCACAGACCTGGTGTTGTCATTGTTAAAAACTGATTGCAGACTTTGCTTTGATTTCTTTTTTGAGGCTAAAGTGAATCCCACCATCCTGTTGGGTAATTCTGGTTTGAACCTTCTAAATAATTTCTATCCTTCAGTATGAATCACCAGTGATCTTTTAAGATTCATTATACTTTATCCCTTTATTATTTTGATGTGAATTATCCTTTCCCTAGTTGTAATATTGTAATGAGGATTAGGACTGATACTCTTTCGTCTGTTTAACATTGAGGCATCTATGAAATGAGCTATTCCCCGAAAAACATTTATTCTAAATGGCTGAAGCAGGTGGATAGGATGAAACAGAAAGCATGAGATGGAGAGTCAAAGTACATAAAATTAAATGTCTTTAATGCAGGCAGTCTGAGGGCAGTGCGAAACTGAATTCGGATCTGACGCTCAGACACTGCTGTAATTCCAGTTCTAAGTCATCATATCTAGGCTTCCTTATCGCTATTATTTGATGGAAATGTTTTAAAAGCCATCTTTTGGCATCAGAGGTTTTAGCATGAATATTTAGCACACCTCCTACAAAAAAAAATTGATAGTGAACAGCAAAATGAAAGAAAGAGTGTTTCTTACAACTAGTAAGGACATACTTGCTTTATCTTTCCATTACTCACCCCATAGAAATTAAGCAACTCATCATCAGGCTTTTCTGGAAATTCAGCAGTAGTACACAGTCAGTGACAGACATATACTTTCTATTCCTTTTTGATTTTGATAGGATTTTGCAGAATGACCATTGTTAATGAGATAATCACTTCACAAAAAGAAAAGGATGGTTGTAGAAAAGTCCTGGAGTTAGTCACTTCGATCTCAGTCACCCTGACTCTAGAAACTACAACAGAGTCTCCATTTTTTAGAAGCTTCTATAAAATATTTGGTATTGCAATGTCAGCTCTTGTTTACAGATTGGTGACTGTACACCATCCATCATGCAAGACATGGCAGGATGCTGTTTCCTTTGCTAGGAAGCCTGTCCTTAACAGCAGCCTAGATGCCATCTAAAGGGAAAATGCACTACATGAGAGAGGCTGTAATAGTGTATCTCTTCATAATTTTCTAAATAATTTTGTCTCAGATAAGGCAGTGAAAAAGGACTAGCCCTTTTTGGTACTACCACATGTATTGCAAAAAAGTATGTTCTCAGTTAAGGAAAACTCTGTAAGTGAGCACTTGTCAAAGCTGACTGTCTACATAGTTTTTATGTTTTCTTTTTCCTTGTACAAATTTTGATGTCATATTTCACTTGCATAATTCACTGCTCTTTCAGTGAATCATTTTTATTAGCTAATGATCAAGGAATCATTTTTATTAGCTAATCTGTGCATTACTTTAGAATGTAGCTAAGTAAAATAAATCATACAGTGTGAATTCAGGTTTTTGCATTGAGCCTGGTTTTTATCCACCATAGGATTAGCACAATCCATTTTGACCTGTTTCAGTGAGAAGATAGAGACAGATTTTTTTACTATACAAGAAAATGTTAGCAATACTGCCATAATTTTTAAAAGGAAAATTAAAAGCATGGTGACTGCTTGAATTTATTCAGGAAGTGTTTTCTGATTGTAGCTGGATTTGTTCTCTTTGACTACATTATAAAGAATTTCCATGTATCTTTGAATGCATGGTTAGTATGCTCATGAGGCCCATAGGTCAAGGACTCATTTTTTCCCTCAGGGGTATGTAGATATAGATTAGTCTTTTCTTCATCAGAAAATAATATTTTAAGAAAAATAATTTTGCCAAGGCTACTTAGCTAATTGCATCTAATAAAAAGTAATACTACCTGTTGTTTAAATGTTTTCAAAGTGCAAGACCATATGAAAAGCAATCTCAACAAAATGGAAAAGGTATGCATAATACTGACTATTCTATAAAATACTCCGGTCTACTCTGGATTTTTCACCATGGGTTGCTCCTTCAGAGACACTTCTGAAACTTAGATCCATTACCCCTAATTGACACATCTCCATTGCCAAACACATAATCTAATCAAATTATTTTATAGCCTAGAGTGAAATAATCCTTTTAAATAGGGCTTACTTACAGAGGAGACAGTCTTGCCTAACTTTTAGAGGTATAAAACTTGAGATCTAATCTATCTTTATTTATAGACAGTGAAAATGACTTGGCAGTTTCATCCCATTCTTAAATGAACACCTTCAAAGGTAATCCCTCTTCTCTTGTTCTCATTGACTTTTGAGAGAGTTTAGAGACCTAGGTTAGACTACACACCTAAATACCACCAATACTGGGAGAATGCGGGCCGTCTCCTTGTGGTCACCTGATCATTTACTACAGGAATATTAAAAAAATTCTCCCTGTTGTTCACCATTTGACTTGCACAACAGAACCACTCACAGGCTGGCTGTGAGTCCCCAGGCTAGTTAGTCATATACAGCAAAAAGATAAGTTGCAGTTTCATATAAGCATTTACATTTAGAGCTTACAGAGGTGGGGGTTTTTCCATGGCACCGACATACTTTGAAGAGTAAAACTCAATGACTAGATTTTTAAATTCCAAATTTGCAAGGTTTCCTGTAGTTGTTATCAGTAAGAGAAGTGACTCCCATCAAAGTTGATAAAGAATAATACAATAATAGTTTGGGTTGGAAGGGATATTAAAGATCATCTAGTTCCAACATTGGCAGGGACAACTTCCACTAGACCAGGCTGCTCAGAGATCCATCCAACCTGGCCTGGTTAGTGTTGGTTGATGTTTGTTGGGATATTTATTCTGAATCCAGATGGGAAATCACAGTTAATTCCTTTGCTACTTTATCTTTGCTGCCGTTTTCTTAAATAGATATTTGCACTGCATAAGACGTGCTGCTTACAAACTACAAGTATGTTAACAATAGCAGAGAAAATGGCCCTGGAGTCAAAATATGGAAATTGGTAATTTTAGAGGTGAAAAACAGTCATCTCACAATTGCAGCACCTGTGTCTTTAGTGGAATGTCACCCATGGCCTAAGTGTAATACTTGTAGTGCAAGGAATTTTTAGTGTTTTCCACTACCTATAATCTATGCAGGTTTATCTATCTAGGGTATCAAATTTTCATCTTGGTTTGTGACTTTGTTTTGTTTTTGCCAGAAAGTCACAGATGTGTTTGAGCTTTTTGGGGTTCTTACAAACGGAAAATACTTTTAAGGTGAGGTAGATAAGCCTGCACAAGCCCTAACTATTCATGGGTTTGTCACTGTTCCCTTTACACAGAAAAAATTCCTACTTAAAGCAACCTATGATAAAATCCCTGGGCTTGTGTAGCTGCCAGAAGTAACAGTAACTCACTCCTCTCACAGTTTTCCTGCCAGCTCCATACACATCATGGTAGACCAGACCTTATGCTAATGAAAAACTTAGCTGGTAAGGGAACTCAGTCCAGCATTCACTGTATCTTAACTGGCTCAAAAGCTGTCTCTTGTGGAGGCAAACATCTAAGCCCACACAGATATCTATTCCCATATTTATAGAATCTCCATCTTCTCCAGAAGAATTTACAGAGGTACGTGAATGCAGAGACAGCTTGGCTCAATTCTCATGAAGCACAGAAAGAAAAATGGGTGTGTGCCATGGGGTGTGACCTGCCAGCAGCTGGGTTTTCCACAGTGAAGGTTTCCCACAGAGCTTCAGAAACACGTCTGATACCCACCATCCCTCTCTTGGGCAGCTTCCAGGGTCTTGACATTGAGGTGTCTCAACCTGCACTCTGCAGGTGTGCAGACATAGAATATTTTAGTTACTCATCTCCCAGCTGTTTCTCCTGTTTCTCAAACAAAAGAGAAAAAGAAAACAAATCAAGTTAGTTGCTGCAGTATCTATATGCCTACAGAACTTGTTGCAAAAATAAATTTATATGTGAATTATAATGTATTAATTACAAATTCTTTTGTCCCAATACCGTCTTCTTTTTCTTTCTCTTTCTCTGTGTGTAACTTTCACGGGCGATTAATTTAGGTTAATGTCTCACAAAACTACTGGATTTAATACTGAGTTAGATTCATCTGTGTCTCAGGGAAATCAGCTGTTTCATCAGATTAATGTCATTTTCTGTCTTTTACTATATTACCATCTCTCAAGCACATGGTACTAAAAAATACACAGTGAGTTAGGTACCTTTGCTAACAGCTTGCTGTAGAGCTTTTGGATTTCTGTGGGTCTTCTCGTGGCATCAGTGAAAGAGAATTGGTGGAGAGTCCCTACCAATGTTTTGAAAGCAATCTAGGATGGGATTTTTATGTGGGCTGGCCAGTAGGGAAGGCTGCTGCACCAACTCCCTGCATGCCTTTGCCCTGGAGTCCACAACAGCCGATCTATGGCCCCCAGTCCCAGCTCAGATATGTCTGGATCCTCATTACTGCAACGTGTCGTTTCAGGTCATGCTTTATTTACATATTGCTTTTTTGTACCAGTTTCTTGGTACCTCCTGACACTGAAACAGACAGGATTGTGACTGCTGTCTGGAAGGAAGGAGACCTGCCTGCTTGCTCTGCTGGTTCGAAACAGTTCCAAAAACAGCTGCTGTCCAGTCAGCTAAAAAGAGCAAGAAAATCCTGAGGGCTACAAAACATGAACTTATTAATGCTGTGGGTTAATCTCTATTCATTTCCCTTATTATGTGTTTATTGTATAGAACAGCCTGTGTTCCAGCAGCTCCAGAGAAAGGGCAGATCCAGGTTAGGCAAAACAAATTCCGCTGGGTTTTCTAGTTTGTTTAAAAGGAGTTTTTGTTCATCTGAATTAACAAAAAGTCATTTATGTCTCTTAGTATGTTCACTCACGACATTTAGTAATCTTTGAATTTGTATGGTATTCCTGCCCTCCTTTGCTTTTTGGTTGGTTAGTTGACTGGACTTTTGTTTTTGTCTTGTTTGGTTTTGGGTTTTGTTTGTTTGTTTTATTTTCCCTAGGCTGTGAAGAAGGTTTTTCTTCATAAATAAGTTCAGTTTTACATAATGTTTTGTAGTTGAAAGTCAGAGAATTCCTCCTGGGTTTTGACACCCTCAAATTAAAATAAGGCATACTGTTGTTTGTCTCAGCAGGAATCTTCTCAAGAAACCGCCTGAAAGTAACACTTTTCCTAAAGTACCAAATGAGCTGTGTGATGTCTTACAGATGGTGGCTCCAGCTGTGGTGGCAACTTTTAGTGTTGCCAGACACTATACTCTTGGTGCTTGGTGCTGTCTACATCTGCTGCAATCATCAGCACCAGGAATGTGAACATTATGCAAAAGCAAACTTGAAAATCACAAGACTTTGAACTTTTCAATTCCAGATTAAGTTGAGGGTAGGAGAAAAAGCATATAACTTGTGAGGTGAAGACTCGGGGAAGGAGTTCAGTGCCGTCAGCAAGCCAGAGCAGAAAACAGATATTGGGAATAGTTTATAAAATCCTTCAAGAGATGCATCTAAGGAGGGAACTAGAAATCACTAAAACGGGCATGAGAAAATGGACATGAAATGAAGGCAGGTAAACACAATGATCATTAAAGTACTGGTCGAAACAGAATCTGCTTTGACTTCATCAAACACTTTGGTCAACTACACGGTCATTTAACTGCCCGCTGACTGGGAGAACAATGTTGCTACTCAAATCTTATCTGGTTTCACTGGAGACGAGTTGCTGAGCAACCAGCAAGACCAAGAGCAAGCTGAAGAATGTAAATGCTACCTCCCTGCGTTTGTCCTTCATCGAATCACCATCAAGCATACTGCCTTCCCCTGTAAACATCAGCTGACACTTACTCGCCTATCAGGGAACAAGAATGGAAATTCCATCACAACATTAGGGGGAAAAAAACCCTTTCAAGCACTGGTTGCCTGGAGGGACTGAAGAATCTCCTACCTTGGCATACTTACAACTGACTGGAAAAGACATAGAGTAGCATGTGTTAAATCGGCCCTGTCCTGAGCAGGGGGTTGGAGCAGGTGCTCTCCAGTTGTCCCTTTTTCCTATCATCAGTAAGCAGCTGCATAGTGACTCAGTAAAAAAGAAAGAACACTTTTAGGTACTTTTAACTTCCTAGTTGCATACGCTATCTGCTGTAACTAAAATGAAAAGAAATAACACAGTGGTGAGGTGTTAAGATGCAGGCAACTTGCAAATACATAAATCCTCACACAGGGACGCAGGCAAGTGTTGACATTGTCTGCTCTGTGCAAAAGCAGTCCAACAGCAAAGTATGAGGGCAGAGGAAAGGGTGCTTGAGGTTGAGGAAACCCTTGCAAAAAGAATGATGACAGACTTGAAAGTGCTAGGTTGATGGTTTTACTAAATGATCTTAGTGGTCTTTTCCAACCTTAATGACTCTATGATTCTGTGATTTGCTATTTTCGGAAGTCCAGTAAAAGAAATAGTCTTGCATTTATCCTCAGAAGTGCATAAGGTTTTCCTGTTTCAGGTAACTATCCTATGGGACATAATTTTGTTCCCAGTCACAAGTAGAAGCTGGAAACCTTGACCTCAAGGGTATTTAGTTCCATGTAGGAGAAAAAATCAGTTGTATAGAACCGTTTCAGTTCCAGGAAAGTTATACTTGATAACAACCAGAAATAAATCCTTCAGGCAGAAAAAGCTTTGCTTTCACAAATGTCAGCATTCTGTTTGCTGCATTACACCATTTTCTTGTCTATAAGTCTCTGGACCATTAGGAGCTTCTTAATGTGTGCTTTGGGTCTAATATAGCAAAATGACACTGACCTCTCCCCGCACTAATGTGACATCCTCCCAAACCCAAGCACAGGAGAACTAGACCCAACATTTCAGCATAATGGCAATATTAGTAACAGATCTCAAAATCTTCCTTAGCCCGACTCAAGAACTCTCTTGCCTATACATCTAAAGGTTTCTTTATGCCTTTAGGTCCTCTTTCAGCGGGAGTTTCTGTTCAGTTGCTATGTCCCTCTTTTGTGAGTCTTTTCCAGAGCCACTGCTTCAAAGCATAGTTTCCCATCCTAATTTTGTGGCCTTCATTCTTTGTTCTCAGATATACAGATTCATGTTTATCTGTAATAAGGTAGTATATTATACGCTTGCTTTTTGTTTACCATCTGATTACATCAGTGGCCTATTTTCATTTCTGTTCCTCTGGTCTCTTGCCATATGATGAGTTTATGGGTTTTTTTCTGTACCACAGATCAAAAAGGAAAATAGCCAGGAGACAATCTAGGTGAAGCTTCACTAGTTAACACCCCTGAACAATGAATGATACTGAACAATGATTGTTTAGAATTAAGACTACTGATAGAGTTAACCACTGGATTGTGAACTGATATATTTATATACTATGACCTCTCCATCAAAGACCTGCACAAAACTAAAGTCTCATGCATCTAGCAGTTTTATATGAAAATGTCTTACTCTTCTGAAAGAGGTACCAGATTATCTCAGCAAAATCTGCTTTCCGTAAATCCATGTCACTGAGTAGAAATAGCATACTTCCATTTACCTTGGTATTTATTAACACAGTCATTTTGGGCAGCACACATTTCAGGCTATGGACTTTCATCGGGCCCACAGCCAGGAGAATCCAGGCAATGTCAGGGCTGGACAGAAGTTCACTGCCTGAATTGCCTGGGTTGTTCTATGTATCTTTCAAAATACTGTTTCAGCATGAACTTTTTTCTGACCCCCTGGAGATCCCCTGGATTTCCAGGTCTTCTGAAAGTGAGTTTTAATTACAAGCTTCTGCCAGTTCTTAGGAAGTTCTGGGGTGTTGACACATTTTCTGATGTTAGAATGTCTGGTATCAGTAGCTGCTGTTCTGAACATTTTGACGTACCTACTCTTCCTCCATAGCAGTGACTCCACTTGCTTTTTCTCCCAGATGCAGAACTGAGGTATTCATTGAAATTCCCAAAACAGGCCCATTGCAAATCTTTGTTCGGTTTCTATTGTGCATAGGCAAAAATCCCGGGCTAACTTCAGTCAAAACTGAGGCAGAATCTTAACAAATCCCCTCGAAGTGTTTCCTACTGGAGCACAGTTATGTTGGTTGAAGCCTCATCCCTTCCTATGTCACTGGTACCACTTATATACTGTCCCCATATAGCAATTAATACATTATTAAAATCCCTTTGTTACTATCATTTTAGAGAAACCTTCTTCTGAAATGGTTATTGTCTGTATTTATGGTGCCCTTCATCTGTGCGGCGTCCTTGCCCTTCTGTGGTGCTGCACGGCAGCTGCCTCTCCTGACTGCGTGCCGCCTGTCACTCTGTCCTTCCCGTGGAAATCCCGACAAACCCTCCAGTGTCGGCACTGCCTCAGTGTGGGACACACACCCGAACGTGCTTCCAGCGCTGCGAGGGTGGACCCTCGGGACCCGGGGGGATCCATCGGCGGTGGCCCGGGCTTCTGGAGGAAAACGGGACAGCGCCACCGGGGTTCGCTGCCGAACGCAAATAGCGCCACGGACGTCATCCTCCCACGGAACCTTCTCCCTGCGCTTAAAC
>VWPU01020926.1:0-34359 GCA_013398955.1 Callaeas wilsoni
CAGTACAGAGCAATCTGCGCCCTTCTCACCGCAGCACAGCCCGCAAGGAACGAGCTCTTCTGGGGACGGGGCTGCAGAGACCGGGGACGAGCGGCGTGACAAAGGAGCTGCGGGGACTGATCCGGTCGGAAATGGTTTTAGCCGCAGTTAACGGCGAAGGGTCGCTGGAGCAGCAGGCAAACCGGCTTTCCTGGGAGCTCCTTGTAGCAATTAAGTGGCAACATAAGTTACTAATTGACCCTTTCAGCGTGTGAAGTGACCTGTGGCTCATTTAAGGAGCTTAAGTGCCCCTCGGGCAGTTATCTGATGGTGGCGGGGATTGAGGACGCGGTGCTGCGGCGCTGGGGACAGCCCCAGGTGCCCGCGGCGTTCCCGGAGGAGCTGCTGCCTTTCCGAGAGCCTGGGAAGCACGGAGCGGCCGCACTGCTTTGCTTTGCTTTGCTTCCCTTCGAACAGGAGCGCGTCAGACCGGGCAGGACCTGCCTTTTGGGGCTGCAGCGAGTGGGGTTGTTGCCGCAGGGTGGTTTTTGGTGGGAAGGGTGAGATGGTTTTCTTTGGGTGGGGGGAAAATTAAAATTTGCTCCTGGATCTGACTGACTCGAGCCAATGTTTGTTCCCACTTTTGTTCTGGATCTGTGAACTTAAGCGTTTTTATGGTCATATAAAAGTAAAATTCTGTTAGAATGAGTTGAGAAATCTTAAGCTGTTTTAACAATATTTTGCAATGAAATTGTTTTTGTTAGAATTTGAATTTGTTAGAATTGAATTTGTTAGAATTTGCAAGCAGCTGTGGTTTGTGTCTTAACCTTTGATTCTCTCAAAAAATTTCTAAATAAAACTCCCTATTTATTTCTCCCCGTCATTTCTTCAGTAAGTTAAAAATTATCCCTTAAAAGTGATGGTGATATTCAAGCTCTGAATCTTTTGAGTTCTTAGGCTTATGAAAGGCCAAAATAACCACATGTGGTTGGTTAAAAACAGAAAAAGTTGAGTTCTGGAGAGATAAGAGCCTCTTTTAAAATAGATAGTGTCATCAGCAAACAACAGCTAACTGAATATACATTTTTAAGTTTTGGGAAGTGATAATTCCTAGAATCACAATGAAAAGTCAAAGATGAGCTTAACCATCAGTCTGAAGATAAAATGAACCTATTAAACTCAAGACTTGTAGATTTTTAGTCTATTTAACGTATCTCAGACTTTTGGACAAATATTTGCTCCTTTCTATTGGAGGACTGGGAATTGTCCCAGAGCTTACTTAGCAGGTTGTCAGCCTGTCCAGGGGTCTGATAAGGGCATGTGATGGTACTTCATTCATTTTTTTTTTAATGTGTAATGTTTCCTACTCAAACTACTGCTGCTTGAAAGATCAGTTACCGCCTGTCCTAGGAAAGCCACGGGGTGGAGGAAATGCTGGTGTCCTGTAACCTTTGCTGAGCTCTCCTTGGGCTTGTGATACAGAGATTTCTCTGTTTTCAAATATAAACAAAGTGTTGGGTTTCCTGGTCCTGAGAGGGGGGAAGCTCCCTTGTTCATTCATAAAGACAGCTATGGTGCACATGGTGGAATCAGGCCTGAAAATGAAAGCTCATCTCTTGTGTCCTGTCCCTGCCACCTCGTTTTGCTGCTGAACCTGAACCTCGTGTGCTGAGGTTAAAAATGCTGCTTGCATGGGCTGGGACCCTCCCTGGCCATCCCACTGTTTTCCTGCAGGAAAAACGTCACGTGGCTGTCTGCCGAACTAAGTAGGGGACCTGAAACCCACCCTGTGCTGGCTTGGTGTCTTTGTGGCAAAGTAAAGTGGGAGAAAATGTTTTAGCATGTTGGAGAAAATGGGAATAGGAAAGGAGCAGGGAAGGAGGCCAAGCCAGAACTGAAGGGGAGACCAGGCTGGGGGACAGGCTTGACAATAATAATAGAAAATCTGACTAATCTGTAGCGTGGCTTATTACAGGTGCTTGCTTCCCTAACAGCCTGAGTGAGTTTTGAACTGTGGTTTGAGTGCTTTTAGCACACTTATGCTTTAAATGCATCCCATAATGAGGTTTCCTTGGTCTAAAGAAGCTGTTACACCTTATGAGCTGGGCTTCTTAAGTGAGCAAGTTGAGTGATCTTTATTTCAGTTATGTCTCAAGTTGTTTTCTGTAGAACTACCCTGAATCCCTGTCTTTGCTTTTGGTATTTTAGAATAGCTAAATGCATACTATCTAACTTTCAAGAGAGCACAGTCATATTTCAAGGGTTTTTTTAGACTTTCTTTTCAAATCTCTTACTAGTGGTATTGCTCTTTCCTGAGTGGTTTTTAATTTAAAACAGCAGCAGTCCAGTGTGCCAGGAGTTCTGAGTCTCTCATATTTGTTAATACAAATACAGAGCTCTTCTGGCTATGTTCCCCTCTCACAAATTGTAAGCAAGTTTGTGCTAAACCAAAATCCTTAGGATTTCACTGTTTTTTCAGTCCAACTTAAAAATGCTGTTCACAGGCAAAGAAAGGCCAAGTAGTGTTGTCCATTTCTTGAAATGTGTTCACTCTACACTCGTGTACTCAGTGATTTGGAATTAAAGTGGGTTTTGCTGTGGTTTGTAGTAGCCTGAAGCTTAAGCCAGCAGCTTGCTGAATTAGAAGTGTTTGGCTTCTCTTCCAGATGCTGGTTCCAGTGTGGAAGAAATGGAATTCAATTGGGATGAGTATCTAGAAGACACAGGAGCAATTGCAGCCCCCCATGGATCTTTTAAACATGTGAGTAAGGGAGTGTGTGTGTGTGCTTACCATCTCCTACATTGTTTCTTTCATACACTAAATGTTTAGGGTTTCTTTGAGTGAGTTGCTGCTCTAAACTTTGGAAGACTAACTAGAATCATGTTTTTTATAGAGAAATGCAGAATTTAACCTTTATATTATTGTTTCTTGTCTTCCTCTCTGCACATAGCACAGGGTAACCCCACCCACAAGTGCTGAAATCTAAGGAGTTAAGGTCTATTCTGCACCAGAAGATAAGCTTGATTTTTCTCAAGAAGCTCAAAGTATCCAGTCTCTTTCTTCTTCTGGTGATTGTTACTGGACAACTGCTATGGAGGAGTAGCTTTAGAAAGCTGGTGGCAGAATAGTTCTTGAACAGCAGAATTCAAATGTGCTCTCAAAGAAGGCTTTAGTGGCAGACCTCAAGGAGGCAAGGAGAAAATAACAGCTCTGCCAAACACCTGACTGTAGTAGATAGAAAACTGATTAGGATGATTGTTGATCACAGGCTTAAGGAGTCTTGATAAGCCCTTGTCTTTGCCCTTGGACAACTTAAGTGTTTTCTGGTCAAGTCCTGGAGAGCACTGTCCCGTTGGGGGAGATCTGAGTGTGAAATCTGCCTTCTTGTACAGAGTTCTCAGCGAAGGTGAGCTGTTACAGAGCTGGTGTCCAAACCTGTTGGTTCTCTTCCAACAATTAAAGCACCTTCCAGATTGCCAGGCTGGTGACTGTGTGTGACACATGCTTGGAAGACACCCTGTGGTGCTCAGGCTTTTGGGTCCAGTACCCTGACTTTCAGTATGAGGCAACTTAAATCAGCAGGAAAGCAGACTGAGGTCTGTTTGTAAAGGATCACGAAGCATTTTGAGTCTAAGGGTAACCTGGAGAAATGAAGACTATTGAATAATCTGTTAAAATATGTCAGTTGTGTTAGTAATAAAGATGCACAGAAAAGACAGACCTCACAGAGGAACACTGGGATGGAATTGCAAGCTTTTTGTTCAAAGTAAAAATTCAGGTATCTCATTTCTGAAGGGAAGGGGACTGTGCTTGCTTTATTTTTCCTGGGTGTACTGAGGCTGTAGCAAGAACCAATTTAGAGTGGTGGTGTCCATGCAGCCCACGTTGAGGGCACAGCATGGAGCCAGAGCAGTGGTGTTTTGTGACAATACAAGGAATGGTCCATCTCTTCCAGTGTGGTTTACCTCACTGGATCTCTGTTAGAGGCCTGCTATCATAGCTTGGACACTGTACAACTAATTGTAATGCCAGCTTTACAGCAGTGGCCAACTGAATTAATATCGTAGCTGCATTTTGTTAATTAGCAGGAGACACACTTTGAAAGACTCACTGCACCTGCACCAGCTCAGCTGTGTCAAGTCAGAGGTCTGCTGGCTGTGGCCATGGTTGGTAAAAATACAACAAGGTTGTAAAAAACCTCCACATTTTGTGTTGTTATTAATCCCTATCTGTGAGTAACACAGTGCAGTTTTGCTGGTGAGGTGACATTGTGGTGGAGAGTGGTTTGGTGAGGAGGTGTGGGCAAAGCCCAGCCCCTTTGCCCAGCCCTGTCCCGCTGCTCTGGGGCTCAGAGGGCCAGGAGCTCTGCAAGGAGGTCATCAGAGAGCGTGGAAATAGATGCCTGCGTGTTCAGAATGGAATTAATTGGGCATTTTCTACCTGAACTCCTTAGAATTTGTCTGGAGACCAGTGTTGATGTTCTCTGTAATAAGCTTGGCATAAAATTCTGAGAAGTTATTGCTGACTCTGAATTGACAGGCAGAGGGAGGAGCGTATTTATATCAGTCCTGCTGTTATAGAAATGCAGGAGTGCAGGGTCACTCACTCGGGGTTTCTGCAGCCCATCAGAAGGTAATGTGTTGGAAAAGGTGGAGTAGAGAGCCTCACTGCCTCCCAGTGGAGAGTGACAGCCTGTCTTCGTGACAGGGCACTGAGGAAAGGTTGGTGTGATTCCAGGGTACATCAGGTGAGTGATTTCAGTGTAGAGCATGCAGGCACTGATCTGGCTGTGCTGGTGATCATGGTCCCTCCAGCTCAAATCCGTGGTCCCAGCTGCTTGCCTTTAAGAATGACATATTTTTTATAATCCACTGTCAGGAGAGCTAACAAGCTTTCCTCTCAAAAAATCAGAGTGGAAAAATCTAAGCCAAAGAATAGTATTGGTACAAGAGTGAATGAACGTATATGATTAATTAATATAAATGCATTTTTAAATGGAACAGTACAGTTTTAGTTTGGTTCTTTTTAAATACTGAAGTAATGAGACTGTGAGCTCCAGTTAAGAGTTGTGGATGAGAAATACCTTACATTGTTGGAGAATACACAGTCAAGTTAAGAAAATGTAATCCATGATTACACACCCGTGTTAGCAAAGCACTAGACTTGCTGGTGGGAGAGGTGACTTTCTATATTTGCATGCTTATATTAATTCTGAAAGTTTTGCTTTGCCATGAGTAAGACACATTGGAAACTTTAACTTCTCAAATGAAGTGTGTTCTAATGTTTAATTCGTTAGCATTTTTAAAATTAAAAAATACCGAGATCAAAGTGACCGTTTGGCATAAAATGGAGCAGGAAAAGGAACGTACAAAAACATGGAGTTGCGGGGAATGCCAGCGTTAACCTCTCCAGGTCTAAATACACTTTCTCCAGAACTGTTGAATGCTCTTTTTAAATTCCTTTCTGCCCTTTACTACATGTATGCGACCATTAAAAACAAGTTGGTGTTCAGCATCATCTGAACACATTTACTTGCTGTGTGTCCTTGCATGCTCTTAACACTTTTTGTCCGTTCTTTATCCCCCGGAGCTGAGTCGCGTCCCTGTGCCGTGGCACAAACGGGGTGACAGCACCTGGTGGGAAGGGGAACAGGGCTTGGAGTCACAGCTCCTGGCCGGCTCAGCTGCCCCTCGGCCCCACAGCTGCTCAGGGGATGCTCTGGGGGTGCCCACCCTGCGCTGTTGCCCCGGGAGCCCGCCCGGAGGAAGCCGGAGTTGGCTGTGCTTCGGCAGCCCGCGGCGCTGCCGGGAGAGGGCGCGGGCAGCGGCTCCGTCTGCGGCATTCCCGGGAAACGGCCGCGAGAGGCGGGGAACGGCACCTGGCTGCGGGGAGCGGCACCTGGCTGCGGGGAACGCTCCTCCTGCTGCTCCTGGTTTTGCCGAAAGCTGCTCTCCCTGCCCTGAGGCTTTGCTGAAAGGTTGGGTCTGGGGAGCTGCACAGATTGCCCAATTCTTCAAACGCCGCATTGAGCTCGAGGCTTTCCTCTCAGGAATCGGAACATGAAGTTTTTGGGAATATCTCTTCAGCAAGACAACTGTCTTTTTTAGGAGACACCCTCTATAATACCACTTCAAAATGCCTGCAGGTACTTGGTCCTGCTGATTATGTTTTTAAGAAGAGATTTCTCTAAGTGAAGGGTATTAACCTGAAGGATATGAACAGTTAACACAGGCATATGCTTTTCTTTCTCATGTAGTTTGCTTAGTTTTATTTTTAGCAAACCAGTATGTGCTGGCTGATGAGACTATAATAGCTGTGGCAGTTACTGAACTGTCAGCACAGAACTGGGATAATTCCCCCAGAAAATATCTGCTCCATCTGCATCATACTGAAAGCCTTTCTTGTAGTTGGTTCAAAGAGGAAGTGGAACTTGGGACCTCTTAAAAAAGAAGGAAAACACCAGTTACAGTCGACTGAGAATGGGGAATTGACAGAGTTTTAATTAGGACTGAGGTCCTGGAATTAAGCATAGAACAGAACATTCTATAGTGAGAGCAGAACAGGGTCCATCTGCTCTTTTTGGATTGTTTGAGTTAGGAGAAGTTAGGGATATGAGACACTTAAGGTGTTGCCTTCTCTTTTAAATGTCCCCTTTCAGTGTCTTGAGTCCTGTGCAGTCAGATTGGTCACCTGCACACAGCACACCCACAGACACACAGAGCGCTCCCAGCGTGTGTTTGGTGCTTTATTGAACTCAAAGCATGAGTTCACTTAGAACAGACTGATTATGTTCCATGCAATTTATGTAACAGTGCTGCATATAGAATTATTTAGGTTCTTGCATAGAGAGGTTAAAAATCCTTATTCTGCAGTTTGTGCAGGTTTGTGACTTCTTAGATGAGCACTGTGGAAGAGACAGATATTGTTACCTAAGGCATGTGTATGTACTTTAAATGGGCTTTTTGTCCAAAGACACTGAATGGCACAGTTTAACACAACAAGTCAAGGTTGTGGTGCTGAGTTTGGCCTTCAGTTTTGCTCAGGTCGACAGCCCAGCTGTGAGTGGGAAAGCTTTTCAGTGGTGGGGGAAGGTATTGTCCAGGGCAGAAAGGTGAATGGCACAGTATTGCTTTAAGCTTGAAAAGATGCTCTGAAACGCAAGGCATGTTTCATTAATGATGATTCTGTCTGCATTCCAGTTTGGGTCCCATAATGTGGTACAGCTGTTTCTCTGAAGAGACTGAGTAGCATTTGGCCTGAGTTTCTTTGCTAATGAACTTGTCTAAATTGTTCTCCCTTATTCAGCAAGGTTTCTGAGAGGTGCTCAGATATGACCATCTTCTTCCTCGTCAGGTGGACACAAGTTTGCAGAACGGTTTTGCCCCTGGCATGAAGCTGGAAGTCGCTGTCAAGTCTGACCAGAACACCTACTGGGTTGCCACCATCATCACCACGTGCGGGCAGCTGCTGCTGCTGCGCTACGATGGCTACGGCGAGGACCGCAAGGCCGACTTCTGGTGTGACATCCTGACGGCTGACCTGCACCCCATCGGCTGGTGTGAGCAGAACGAGAAGATTCTCAAAGTGCCTGAAGGTACCAGCTCTGTGTGCAGAAACGGGGTGCACACCAAAGGGTGCTGTTGTCCTGGCACAGCTGCTGTGGTGAGCAGGTGCTTTTGCTGTGGGCACGACCTGAGGTTATCTGCTGTGTTTTCCTGAAATTCCATGACAGAGGCTTGTGGTTATCCTAATCATCATCCTCCAAAATCTACTGCTTTGACATTTCCTTTAAATTTTTTTGTTGTTTTGTGTCTTTGTTTTAAGTTGTTACTGGCGCGTGGCAGATTCTTGTGAGTGAGGCAGCGCAAGGGTGTGGTAACATCTTGTGTCTGAATAATCTTTATCTGGCAGGAAAAATCACAGTCTTACACTCTTTGCTTAGGTATCAAGGACAAGATACCTGACCAGGAGGAGTTCCTTCAGCGGGTGCTGAAGGGGGCATGCAGTGCTCCTGCTAACCTGCTGGAGGGGGTAAGTGCTGCAAGGGGCTGCATCTTGGCTTTTGTCTTGGCTTTGCCCTTCATTGTTAAGGGGACCTTATTTGAATTGTCAGTTCAATTCCTTTTTTAAGTTCGGGGAGCATTGTAATATGCTGTTGACCTTAGAGTTACACTCTCTAATGTTTCCTATTTACAGTATTTAATTTTTATAGTGTTGTCCTGCAATATATCTGTTGCTGCAGGTTTGGGTTGTTCATTAATCCTGTCAAAAGAAAGACCTTTTTCAACTCCCTAAGGTTTCAGTCTTCCTCCTATTCTGCACCTCCTCCCTACAGCTCCAATAAAATAATGCTTTATTTATCTGGCTTTTATGTTGTCTCTTTTCTCAATCGACTCCTTTCACTTTGCATTGTTTTGTTTTGGCACTTTTTACTAATGAGCACGTTATTGTTTCACTTAAATATTACATCCTTGCTAGTGAAGAACCAAATTTTTATCCCCTCCTCTGCACTTAAAACAATATCTGCACCTTATATCAGTGTCTGGTTGTAAAGTACGGAACATAATGGTATTTGGGAAATGCCTTTGACATCTTCATTACAGCTAACATTTCTGTCTGTATGTTTCTGTCTAGTCATCTTTGTATGCTGGATGACTCAGTTTTGGAAAGAGGTTATTCATGTTTCCTTCAAATCTGGAATATATAAATGATAATGTCTCTGAAAATGATAATGAGGACTTAAGTGAAAAGTGTGCCTGTATCTACAGGCAGTGCAGAAGCTCTGACACAAACACCAGTGATTCTGAACATTGTCACTTCTGACTTGTGTTAGGAGGGGACATGGATTTCTGTGCTTCTGTATTCATAGTTTATTTATGCAGACAGAATGTGTGTAAAGAGGTGGAAGTATGGCATTTGTTATGTTCTGTTGTACAGAATAATTTGTATTCTTTTTGTAGCTTCACAGAGGGAAAAATCCATTGGATCTCATTGCACCTGGCTCCCGACTGGAACTGCAAAACATCCGGGATTCCCTGGAAGCCTGGATAGTCAACGTGGTGGAAAATGTTGGTGGGAGGCTTAAGTTGCGATATGAAGGCCTGGAGGATTCAGACAAATTCGACCAGTGGCTCTTCTATTTGGACCCTTTCCTTCACCAAGTGGGTTGGGCAGCTCAGCATGGATACAGCCTGCAGCCACCTTTAGGTACTTGCAAACACAGATCTTGTATGTGGTGAGCAGAGGGTAGGGGCTGCTGCTTTAGTGCTCTGAATTGGCCTTCTGGGTGCACGTGGTGGGCACATAACCAGTGTGATCTGACGAGTCCTGCACCTCATAAAATGTAGGTGAAGGTACAAACAGTCCTACAGACTTCTCACCCACTCGTTCAAAAGCTGCTAAATGGTTTTGCCTGTCAAAACTTTCCACCTGTTTGTGCCAAGGCAAGAGGTGAGGAAGGGATTGCTTTCATCATTTGGTTATTTTTGGTAGGTTTGTATTCCTGGGGTGGAAAAACTCTTACGGTTTTGGAGTACTGCTCAGCAGGAGCTTTTGCAGTTGAGACCCTCAAGCCTGCTGGGCTGATTTAGATACTGTTTAAAGATATCCAAATGTTCCCTTAAAAGAAGGAACAAGCGCGTGGAAGTGGAGGCAGAGGCTGGGGCAGGTGGACACGTCTTTCAAGCATGTCCATGTCAGAGCAGATCATCAGAGGAGTGGGGCAGAAAGTGGCAGAAACACAAATGGGTGGCTTACGAGCTTACTAGTGATGTACCGTGTTTCCTGATGAGGGGAAACCTTGGGATAAAGAATTTACCAGTTAGGACAGCACAAATCAAACGTTATTGCTATGTGTTCTGAGGGAAAAGAGGAAGAAAAATGACTGTTCACTCTTTCCCTCTCTTTTTCCTCAAGCCATTAGGTCTTTGAGGAGTGAAGCAGATTGGCAAGAGATCCTGAAGAAGGTGAAAGAGGAGGAGGAGGAGTCATCTGTTCCTACAGATCTTTTTAAGGTAGTTTAATGCTGTGGATGATACCATGGAAATGCTGTATTCCTGAGAAATGATTCAGGGAAGTCAGTCACCCAAAATTCTTCCCCTGTTTTGTTGGTTTTAAAATTTTATTTCTTTTCTCTCTCTGGTTTAAAAATGTAATTATAGTGAAAAATAATCATACTGGTATAAATTCTTGGTAAGTTAGAAAATGCACCCATCACAGTTATGTGAGTCATTAGTTGTCATGGTTCACGTGTTTTAGTCCCTCAGGTTCGTAGTTCATTTTTCTCAGCTTTGTTTGGACCCGTAAATAGAAGCAGAGGTGCTGTTGCTCTTGAATGTGTTGGGTCATGTCCAGAGCAGGACGTAGATAACTGTGGAGCAGGGGAGCCCTGTTCTGCAGGTTTTTGTTAGGCTGGAAGTGGAGGCCTGTGTAGTTCTCATTTAGTGCAGTTCATGATGAGTGCTAAAGGCTACAGGGAAAAACCTCAAAACATTTCTATTGACTCACAAGACCACTGTGTATTATCAAATCTTGCTTCTGTGTGGAGAATGTCAGAGGAAGAAATCACGGGGATTCAATTTCCTAAAACTCATCAAAAACTGTCACTCTGAGGGGGCGTTGTTGGCCTTTTCGCTTAGAGAAGTTGCTGGTACTGGGGCATGTTGATTTCTTGGAATGAGTTAATAAAAACTCTTTAAAAACTTACCCTCTTCAGTTGATTTATGTGAGGTGCATCTCTTTTTTGATGGAGGAGGGTAGGTAATCACAGCAACACATGATTTTTCAGGATAAACCTGTGATTGGAGTGCATTCGTTCTCTGAAGGCATGAAGCTGGAAGCTGTGGACCCGATGGCTCCATTTGTTATCTCTCCTGCTACAGTTCTCAAGGTACCAGGCTTCTTAAACTAGTCCTGCTAAGATTCAGTTCTGCTGCTACTTCTGTTTTTAAATGCTCATGGAATTGTCATTAACTGGTTATCTTAAAATCTTGTGCTAGTTTTCAAATGAAGTATTTTGTATGTCTCCCTCAGGGGACAGGCTGCCTGATAAAGCAATTGCTGATGTTGAAGCCATGGGATTTGAATGGAGGGGGAAAGTTCCATAAAGATACAAGCTCAAAAGATCAAATGATGAAAATTGTCAAACTCAGATTTTAAAGTTGGGTATAATCCCTCATAATCTGAGTATCCATCTGAAGATAGGTTTTCGGTGTTTTGCTTTTGCAAAGGTTATGTCATTACTGTGTACACATGACATTTAGATGGCCTGGTTTCCAAACAAGGGGTTTCAAAGTTGAAATGAAAACTCTCTAACATGATCAGGTGCTACTTTTCTTGCTATTTGCTTGTCCTGCTTCTGTTTACTTCAGGAGTGTGGTGGGTTGAGTTGTGACAGTCCATCCTGGGACACAGTTCAGCCTTGTTGAAATAAGCAGCTTGTTATAGAATAGTAGGAAGACCACAAATGCTAATTTCTGTGCATTTTTCACAACAAAATTCCAAAAAGCACTTGATCACTTTATCTTCTAAGTGCTCAGACATTAAGTTTTATTATTTATATTTGTTAAGTTTCTAGATAACACAGGTGAGTCTGCTGGTTTAGGAATCCCAGAGATTCTTTTAATTTGATTATTTTGTAACCCTCCCAGTATTTCAGTGTAAAGGGTTTCCATCAGGCAGCGTTGCTGTTTAATAAAGTTAGCAAAATGGGGGAGAGGGAGCAGTGGATCAGAATCTGCCTCTCACAAGAGCCCGTGGTTCTCTTTTGGCTGACTGCAGGTGTACAATGACAAATATTTCATGATAGAAATTGATGACTTGAGACCCGAGCGTGCGGCCAGCCAGCGCTACGTTTGTCACGTCGACAGCGCCGGCATTTTCCCGGTGCAGTGGAGCCTGAAGAACGGGCTGCACCTCAGCCCCCCGCCAGGTACGTCTGTGCAGCCTCCTCCTGCTCACCCCTCCGCTCAGGACAGCACTTGGCCAAAACAGTTGCATGTAGCAGCACAGGAAAGATCCAGCTCTGAAAATCAGGAGGTTTGAGTTAGGGGAACTGAAGTTTCCCAGGCACGAGCCTGGATTTGGGAGGATGAGAGAGGCTAAGGATGCTGGTCATGCATAAAAACCTGAGCACTGGAATGAATGGAGTGAGGGTTCCAGGGCTGAAAGAAATGTTGATTTCAGCCTTAATTAACATGATATCAGAAGCCAGTAGTCTTTGCATTGGATTTTTGCTTCTAGTCAGCATGGAACATTGTTATCCAACATTTTATAATATTTTTAGGCTGTCTTATCACTTAGAAGTTAATGAAGTTATTTTTTTTTACCAAGGACCTATCAGGCACTGTTGCAGATTGTTGAGACATTGCTTCAGGCCATAAGGGAATAGGGTAGTGTTCCTGCACTGCTGAAATATTTATTCATTTTCTCAAACTGGAAATGTCAATGGTACTGTAAAACCCAGGCCTCTGTTCTCTTAATTCGCCACCTCACAATTCAGAATGTTTTGTTTTAGCTGCTTCTTACACCAGAGGAGCAGAGACTATAGGATATTTGTCTCCTGCCTTTCCTTGGATAAGGTATGAAAAGTAGCTATGCCTGACCAGCATTTCCTAGAATTTTGCATGTGAAAAGTGAAATCTCACTTTATAGGCATGTGACTGGAGCTGACAAAGATTTTAGGTTTGTGTTCTCATCCCCCTAGACACAGCGGGCATTCAGAATTGTGTGAGGACTTAAGAGCCCTACTGGCACTGGTAAAACTGAGAAAAGTGAATAATTAAGTCCTTCTGTGGTTCAGCCCTTTCTGAGGAGAAGAGTCACAGAATAATTTAGGTTGGACTAGTGAGGTCACTCTGCAAACCCTGGCTTCAGTTTTGGGCCTCCCGCTGCAAGATGGACATTGGGGGGCTGGAGCATGTCCAGAGAAGGGAATGGGGCTGGGGAAGGGTCTGGAGCACAGCACCTGTGAGGAGCAGCTGAGGGAGCAGGGGGGGCCTGGAGAAAAGGAGACTCAGGGGGAAACGTTTTGGCTCTCTGCAATTTTAGATTGTCATGTTAATACTTTTTTCTTACACTGGGTTTAAAATTTTGTTTGATTTCCTAAACTGTTGTCAGAGGTGTCCGTTTAAGGGGAGTGGAATAAATGCAGCACTTGTGTCCTTGCTAATTTACTGCCAGCCTCAAACTGACATGGCAGCACACTTTTGTGCCCCATTCCCTTCAGTTATTTGCTTTTTGTTAGATCTCAGGGAAGCCAAGTATTTCCCCCAAGAAGAATATAATTTTTCTTGGAAGGATTCTCTGTCTCCTGATGGGCTCCTTGTCAAGACACTTCCCTTCAAACGTGTGCAGATCTACAGCTGTTATCAAACTTGATGAGGCTCTTGGCACATCTTACTGCTCCCTTTAATGACTTAGTATTTAACATGTCTTTGAGAGAGTAGCATGTTGATAATTGTGCACGTTTTGAGTGCTCTGTTTTAAAAAAATAGTTTCAGAGCTGACATAACAGCAGTTGCAGAAATGTTACCTGAATTTCATCTGTGAAAAGGGTCAAAGTGCTTTCCCATGTTTCAGTTGCTGCCCTTGTGTGCTTGGCAGATTGATAATTCAGGTCGGAGTGATCTGACCCCACATGGCTCCCTGCAGCCCTAAGTCAGCTCACAAAGCCGAGTGACCCAAACAGATGTCAGTGTTCCGTGGGTCGGGTGGGTTTGCAATGAGTGCCAGCTGTCCAGCTCTAACCCTTGGCTCTTTGCTCTCCTAGGTTACCCTGGGCAGGACTTCGACTGGGCCGACTACCTCAAACAGTGCGGTGCTGAGGCGGCTCCCCAGAGCTGCTTCCCTTCGGTAAGGTTCTCCTGCAGGAACATCTCTGCTGCCTCAGTGATGCTCACAATGCCAGGGACAGGAACCTTTTGCGTGTTTTTTACTTGAATTGCCTTTCCAAGTAGAATAGAATATTTCAGCTGGAAGAGACCTGCAGCGATCAGTTGTCCTGTGCAATGCCTGACGCTCTTCAGGGCTGACCAAAAGCTGAAGCGTGTTGCTAAGGGCGTTGTCCAGACACTGACAGGGATGGAGCTTTGAACACCGCTCTGGGGAGCCTGTTCCAGTGTCTGACCACCCTCTCAGTAAAGAAGTGCTGCCCAGTGCCAAGTCTGAACCTGCCCTGACACAGCTTGGAACCATTCCCACACGTTCTCCGTCACTGGAGATCAGCACCTCCCTCTCCACTTCCCCTCCTCTGGAAGCTGCAGGGAGCAATGAGGTCACTCCTCATCCTCCTTTTCTCCAAATTGGACAAACCCAGAGTCCTGAGCTGCTGCTCACAGGGCATTCCTTCAGCCCTTTCACCAGCTTTGTTGCCCTCCTCTGGACACATTTGAGTACCTTACCTGTGATAACTCAGGAAGCAGAGGAGATAAGAGAGCATAAATGAGTGTGAACTGAAGTAGCTGCATGCCAGCTTCCTAGATAAGGAAGCAGTGGACCAAATGTTTCAGTTGTGATAAAGCAGACTGAAAATAAATGTTAGTTTTGTGAAATTGAGATGTGTCAGAGTCCGTGGAAGAGACATAGAACAGCATCAATTGTTGGCACTCCTGTAACTGTGGAAACAGGGCCTTTTAATAGACTTTATTTTCATTTACTAAGGGTACTCTTTCAATCTTCCATCCTTTCAGCTTGAAAAATTAATTCCATTGTATTAATCAATATGAAGTCATCTTAAATTAGTACCAAATAATCGTTTTACATTAACCAGTGCCTGAAGGACTTGCAAGATTTTGGGCTTTTGGTGGTTCAGTGACAGTATTGCTGTCCCCCAAAGCACAGTACCTTGTCAAGCAGAAAAGGATACTATTAACACCTGCCTTCCAGTTCCATTTACCATTCTTGGGCTGTTGCAGTGCTTAGGGGGAGAAATTAAAATGAATAATTACCAGTTTTTGAAGACAGTGTTGCTGGCTATGAATTCTTGTTGCCCTTGTTCTGTCTTGTAAACTGTGGCATCTTAGAACAGGTCATTGAATTTATTATCCCTTTTCTGAGAAGAGTTGATCACTGTAGGCTAGTTCCAGAATTCATCATGTATTGATCCTGTAATTACATTGCAGAGTGGCTCTGGGAAGAAGAGTCCTCTGGCTGGCTGGTACTTCTTATCTTTAATTCAAGAGCTCTAGAGCTGGATAAATACCTATTCTTATGTTTTAGGGATTTTTTTTTTAATATATATATATAAATGCAAACTATATTGGTGAATAAAGACCCTCCTTATCCAAAAAATGTGAAATGAAAAGAAAGTTTCCTATTCTGCCTGCTGGAACTCAGATGAAGCAGGAATGTTATTTGAATACGTAAAGTGGATTTCCAAGTTAACATGATAGGATGGAGAACCTGGTCAGACTATTTGTCAGACTTATCACTCAGGTGGCAAGCAGCAGAGAATTTCTGATTGCTGAGAATGCACTCAGTCCTTTCAGTGAGCCTCAGCATCCTTGTTTTTTGAAGACAAATACGTTCTTTGCTAGGTCTGTCTGAGGAGCCTTTTTTAACTTAAATTCTTTGTAGTTCTTAATATATCTTACATGTATTCAGTGTGCTAATTATCCGAAATCTCCTCTGTCTGTGTTGAGTATGTTTCTGTGTTACTCAAACACTGAGGGTTTTATGTGTTGCTCCTGTTCATGGATATTCATATCCTATCCTGGAGACACAGCTGGTGTCTCACTGAAGTATTCTGGCTTTTTTGTAGTTAACTTCTGACCATGGATTTAAAGAGAACATGAAACTCGAGGCCGTGAACCCGGTTGATCCTGAAGAAGTTTGCATTGCTACAGTCACCAAGTTAAAAGATTCTTACCTGTGGCTTCAACTGGAGGGTAAGCCTCATTTGGGGGAAGAAAGGAGTGCTTGTATTGGTTCTGCTGTAGTGCCATCGCCAAAGCTGAGGAGCATCTGGCACAAACTCACTTTGTGCAGAGTATGGGCACCAAGTCAGAGTTTCCTCAATGAAATCACAGTCAAAAACCACTTACATTGTCTGTTTCCAGTTTGCCTTGGCTGGCAGTGCTTATTTAAGCCAAAAATGGCATTTGTGCATTGCAGTGCTGGGCTCAGGCACCGTGCAAAGTGCTGAGCGGGGCCTTGTGGAAAGCAGGCCCCTTGTGACAGTTTCACAGATGAGTGACTTGCATTCTGAGCAAGCTTTGGCCAGACCTGGGAAGGAAAGTTTTACAGAGGCTCTTCATTAAGATAGAGTAAGCCTGTGTCAGCTGTTCTCCATTATAATCCCATTTCTTGATTGGAAGTACATCAGCATGCACTTACTATGCACTCTGCATCTCTGCTAAACTGCGGGAGGAAAATTCCCATCTCCAGCCTTTAGGAGGAAGTAAATGAGGTCAGGAAAGAACCTGATCAGTAAAAGGGGATGAATAAATGATTGTTATTGTGTTCCAGATACACCATAAGTAAAAGCAGCTTCACTAACAAACCTACAGCAAGTGTTAACCAAATTAGAGGTTTTATGACTTGTTTCAATTTTTCCTTTTCTAAACTGAACAGGCTCCAAGAAACCTGTCCCTGAGTGTATAGTGAGTGTGGAATCCATGAATATATTTCCGGTGGGTTGGTGTGAGACGAATGGATATCAGCTCAGGCCTCCTCGCAAAGCAATAGGTACCAGTTCTCTTCTGTTTGCAGTGTTGGGTTGATAGAGCTGGTGGGACCTGCCAGAGCAGATTACTGCAGAATTATTGCTGGCATCACTGAATTTGGAAGCATGCATCATGCACAGAGAATCTGTGTGTTGCACAACTGTCCCCCTGGCTGTTGGGGCCAGTTGGAAGCCCTACAACAACTCCAAACCCTGCAGTGTTGGCTTGAGGCCCCTGCACGCTGTAGGGGCCTGTGGGAACAATCCATTGGCCATAACAAAGAAATCCTATCTGTGTATGTACACACCCAGTGCTCTGCATTTACTTCTGTCTCAGCTGTTCTTGCCATGTCTCTGACCCTGATACTGATTTTACACTTGCACTTGTGCAAAGTAAAGTTAGTGCCACAACAGAACAGTGTGGAGTGTGTGCTCATTTGGAGTCAAAATAAAGGGGACTGATTTTCTCAATGGGCCAGGTGGTGACGACCCCTTAATGACAAAGTGCTGGGAAGCAAACCCTACCTTTTTAACTACACTAGTAGGTAGAATAAGATAGTGCCTTCTCTCAACTGGTTAGTGAGGCATGTTTGTTAAAGTTTAATGGGGGCTGGAGAAACTGAAGAATTTCTTGAGTGTTCAAGATAAGAAAATTTTTAGATTGAAATGAGCTGTCATTTTCTGCATGTCAAAGCAAGAGAAACTCATCTGCTTGCACTGCCAAGGACATATGAGGAAGAAGGGGGGATCCTAATTAGATAAAAGATGATTTGAAAAAAAATCCAGAAGTTTGTTGGGGCCAAAGCGTGAAATTGCTGAAGAGGTATAATGTTGTATTACCTTGTTTTATTTTACTACCTGATTGTGAAAGCCAGAATTAGCAAGTGAACCCATCACCTAAATGACTGACTTGGTTGCTACAGTGTTTTCCTGCGTAGCAATTAAGTCGTTTGTGTTTTTAACCAGCTGATTTCATTCCTTTTCAAAGTTAGAGTGTTGAAGTTACCGTGTCAGTAAAGTGGCAAGTTGGGCTGAAGAACATAGCCTTTGGATACTGAAAAACAAAGCATGTCATTGCTTTTTAGCTGGTAGTACAGGTGGTTTAGAGGCTCCGATGCAAACAAAGAGGCAGAAAAGGTTAGATTTCCTAGAAAACTGGGAATATGCATGCTTGATTTAATGAATTTTTAGTGGAAGTTGAAGTAAACCTTTTGGTTTTCTTCAAATTACTTGGGCCAGTGTGCCTCTTGTGCAGCTGGGTCAGCTGTCTGACACTGCAGTGACTGGGAGATAGATCCTTTTTGCTGTGTAACTTAGAAGAAATGACTCCACTATATATATATATAAAACTAGATGTTTCATTTGTTTGCCTCTCATATTTTGTTCTTTTTCTTTTCTTTCAGTAAACAAGCAGAAAAAAATTGCAGTAGTTCAGCCAGAGAAACAGTAAGTAACAGGTTTTTTGCTTTTATTTTTTGTCGAGTTTTTTCCCTTTATTTTTCAATTGGAAAATATGCTGTGTTAGGGAAGATTTAGCTTTGCAAAAGTGCTGTACTGAGGGTTGACAGATTCCACAGTCCATTTGTGTTGATGCTGGTAGATTCTGCTGATGTTCAAAAAGACCTCTTGCACTACAATAGGAGGAGATAGAAAGCTTGGAATTTGGGTTTTTGTGTAGTTGTTCCTTCCCAGATGAAATTTGGCCCAAAGCAGGCAAAAAGAAGAGTTCTGCTAATATCTACAATTAGTCTAGAAACTCTGTGTCATGCATGTGGAACTCATTCTTGTGAGCCTGCTCAGAAATGCTCCGTGGGATGCTCACAGTTGGCTTTATTGACTCTTGCAGCTTTACAAACACCAGAGCTGTCAGTAGTCCTGCCAGTGTTTGCATTGCTCCTAAAATACTGAGCAGACTGTTCTCCCATGGTTTGTAATTGGGATCCTTACCAGAGTACTGGAGTCATTTTGGTTGTGTTTTGTTTAAAATGCAACTTTTTCAAAGTGCACAAGCTGAGGCTACACTGCCTTGTGCCATGAAATGTGAAGTTAAAAGGAGTCAGGGGATGTAAACTGCTGGGGGTGGCTTTGGGAGGTGTCTGTCACCATGGTGGCCCATGGGCTTCAAGCAAGGAAGAATTGCTGCTGGCTGTAGCAGTACAGAAGTCCTTTCCAAATGGAATTTGGTCGTTTCTGCACGTTATTGTGAAACAGGCAAGGTATAAAAAGATTAATAAGGCTGGAGCTGAGGAAAAGAAATATAATTGTGTTTTAGTAACAGAGAGGTGACTGTCTTTACTATCTGTCTGCTTCCCCAACCACCTTCTTTTCATTTCAGAATTTTGTCTTCAAGGACAGTTCATGATGGACTAAAGAACCAGGAACTGAACTCTTCTGAGTCAGGTATTGATCACAGAGGTCAGGCTAACAAAGGCAAAATCCTGTAAGAGTTCACCTGCCCAACCCTGTTAGGAGAGGGAGGAGGAGGAAGGGGTTTGGAGATTTTCGTCCCTTGATGGTTTGTTGAACTTCAAAACTGAATGGAACAAACAAAAACATGCAATAACTTGTGTTCTGCAATTCGTATGTGCATTAAGCCTGGAAATCAGATTCTTACACCAGGACATTGCCCCTCCAGCAGAGGATATGTGGAGCTGGATGTGCACTGTGACTCGTGCAGGTGACCTTTTATTGTCACCTGTTGTGTTTGATAATGTGGGAGAAGCAGGTGTGCTGTATCTGTGCTCAGAGTTCTTGGATTCTGCCTTTGGGAAGCAGATCTCTGGTTTTTATGTTAACTTCATCATGGTGATAAACAAAAGCAATTCAAACAGTAAACTGCTTTGTGTGCCAGATGGCAAAATCTAATAATTTTCTAAACTGTTGCAAGAAGGAATGTGATGAATAAGTACATCTGCTGGTGAAAGTCACACAGATCCGTCCATTTGGCAACAGAGTGCCTCCTCTGCTGTTTTCTGTACAGTGAAGTGCACATCTGAAGCTTCACCAAAAGCAAGTGTGATAAAAATGATGTGTGCTTGTTTAGCATTTTAATTGGCTTTTAATAGAGTCATCATGTAAATCTGACTTCATTTATTTATCTGCCAGTTTTCAACTGCTGAATTTAAGGTCTTTAAGTGATAGTGTTGCTCAGTCAAGAGAAACTACAACACTGCTGGGTAAAACAATATTGGTTTTGTACATAAGTGTATTGCAATATATATTAATACTTGAATTTTGAGCAATGCTGAACCATTAAATAGATTTAGAGAGCTTGATGGCACTTCATCAAAGGTCAGTTTATCAGTTTTGCTTCATCTTTTGTTTGCCAATCAAAGGAAAAGAATCTAAAACTGCAAAACAGTGTGATGCTGCGGTTTAGGATAAACAGTAGAGAATAACTGCCAGTTTCTCTGGTGGCAGAAATTTGGGGAAGAGAAAATTGACTGGAAAATTTATCTGTGCTGTGTAGGAACTGCTTCTGCTGCCAGAAAGTTGGGATTGTCTTTGTCTTTGCTGTTCTCTCTGCTGTAATAGCATGAAGCAGCACACTAGCCAGGAAGGAGTGTTTCTTTTCTGATACATGACCATCTTTATTTACTGCAGCTTGACAGTTTGCAAGCATGGGTGTGAAGTATGAAAAATGTTTTGGCAACATGGAATAACTAATGCTGCCATTGCAAACGTGACACAGAAACTACCTCAAATCCCTGTCATTCAAGACTATTTCCCCTCCTTTTTTTACAGCAGACAAACTGTTACGTACTGCGAGATTCTTTCCTGGGGCACTCGCAGTGTGTGATTTAAACATTCTTTTTCTCATTTCTCACTTCTCAGTGGTAATTAATGGCAAGTACTGCTGCCCAAAGATCTACTTCAACCACCGGTGCTTCTCGGGGCCTTACCTGAACAAAGGCAGGATCGCAGAGCTTCCCCAGTCCGTGGGACCTGGGAACTGCGTTCTGGTGCTGAAGGAGGTGAGCTGGATGGGCAGGGTGGGCCTGCAAAAAGCTGTGTATCATAAACACCAGAGGATCTCTCTAATTACAGATGGGTAATTCAGAAATCGAAGCTGATGATGAGTAAAGAGTGTCTTTTTGCATATAATAAAGTATAAGTCATGAATGGTTTTATGAATGGCTGATAAGAGTAAAAGCCTCTCATTTATCTAAGTAACACTCAGCCTTCTACTGCTAAATTTTATTTTCTGTTAAAACAGTATAACCTGTAATTACCACAATCAAAGGAGTTAGTATCTTTTTATAGCTGTAATAAATGTTTCCATTTTAATTAACAGAATTTAGCTGGAGATAATCCCAAAATTCCTTTATGGTTTGCACTGTTGATGGTAAAACAGAGGAAATACAGATTTTCTTAGTCAAAATGGCGAACTATGTTCAGTAATTGGGAAATAAAAAGAATTTTCTATGTTTTATAAGTTGGATACAATTTGCGTAGATCAGATAAAATTACAGTTTGGCTTCTTAATGTAATTGAGGGAGGAAAAGGCCATTCTTTAATGCCAAAGAGCTTCTTCTCCAGAAGGTGTTTCACAGCAAATTTACAGGTACTTTAATGCAATAATTATTTTTCTGAAATTTCAAGAAAGGTCATGAGGTGCTTATCTGACCTGAGAGGCTGGAAATTTCCCAAGACATAACTAACTGTATATGCACACTCGAGCTGTCATGAAATGATCACTTTATATTTAGGAATTCATACCTGGAATTTTTGCCTTCCCTACGAAGTATCTTAACTGGGAGAAGCCTTAAGAAAGACTTTCTGGCAGACATGCCATAAAATAAGAGTCTGATTGTCAAGAAGCAAGCAGATTATTGAAAAAGGTCCATTTTTGCATGCAGAAAAATACCCTATCCTTCCTGCCTGTTTCAGTACTTTAAGAACTGCAAAAGAGCAAATGTGAAATTCTGTGGCAGCTTCATTTAACCTCGAAGGTTTACTCTGCTTCATTGCCTGAAAGCAGAAAGTGTGCACAAATCCTGCTGATGTGCAGGTGCTGAGTGCTGCTGAAAGTTCAGCCAGTCTGCTCAGTTGTGTCCATTTCAGTTGTGAGTCTTGCTCACTGTATGAATCCTAGAGAGAGTTTGGTGCTTGCATTATATTTAATACTTTTCTTTGATTTCTGGACTGCTGCATTAGTAACAATAAAACTGCAAATTTGTAATGTCAAGGTTGTTATGCACCCAGTTGGGAATGATTTGGAATAAGCACATAGTGAACATAAAAAGTACAATTAGAGTGCACATTTTGTACTATCCCCCACTAACTTCAGGTTATTCGCAACTTCCAAGTTACTTTACAGTACTCGAGAAATTATAATTTTATTAAAATCCAAGCCTTATCATAGTTCATGGGAGCAAAACAGATGAGAGCTTAGGATTCTGCACTATGGTTTTGTTGTAAGCAGTAGGTTGGCAGGCAGCAAAATCCTGCAGCATTTTTTGGCACATCTTCACATGACATACAATCTTTAAGATAATCGCTCAGATTTAGCCAAGGTTATGCAAGTTTGGGAGTACTCAGCCCCAGGCATTAATTTGGTGATGTGTAATTCAAGGGCAATGACTTGGAAATTGCTGGATACACTCGTGACTCTGCAGACAAATTCTGAGGGCTGGGAAGGCCCAAAGTGTCGGCTGCTCTCAGTGTTCGTTTTGGCACTGTCAGGAGGTGTCTGTAATCCTGCTGTGAATGAGTGCTTTGATGCTAGATAATTTAGATGAATAGGAGTAATTTCCTATTCTGCCCTGGCACTTTAAAACAGATTTATTGTACAAATAACTGACACATGTTTTCTGCTCTTCCCTCCCGCGCTGTAGGTTCTCACTTTATTGATCAATGCCGCCTACAAACCCAGCCGTGTCCTGCGAGAGCTGCAGCTGGATGAAGAGGCTGCGTGGCATGGCCATGGAGAGACCCTAAAAGCCAAGTAACTTCTTGTCCTGTTCCCTGTCTCGTCAGTCCAGTAGCTGTTCTCTGCAGGCTGTGCTTTAACTTACATTTCAGGGAAGGAAAATTGCTTAGAGCGATTGGCATCGCAAGATGCCAACAGCCATTAAATGTTAAATTCGTTACAAATTTCCTTATGGATTCTGGGGGAGTGCATGTGATTTTAATGCTCCATAATATGGAGTGTACTCTGCTACAGGCATGTGAGCAGCTAGAGGCCGATGTGGTACTGGCACAGAATTGTACTGGCAGAGCTGTGGGTGAGGTTTAAGATAATTTCATTCACCTGAAGATAATTGTCAGTGTTTTAAAGCAGAACCATGTACCTCTTAGGAAGCTTCTCAGGCATTTCCACACAAGTGTCTTAGTGGAAAAAGAGTCTTCAGAAATAAAGTTAGAAGCTTTGAAATGGCCTGGCATGGATGTCTTTCTACAGCAGTCTACCCTAAAGCACTCCCAGTTTTCGTGCTGAGCTTTTTGGGTGGAAGCTCCTTTGCAAGATTATTTTTACAGCTAGGAAAAAAGCTGTGAACATATTTGCATATATTTGATAAGTCCAGATATTCCTTTATAGTCTAGGGATGGTTTTGTAATTAGGTCACTGTGTTTGCATATTAGAGATTAGATTTTCCCAATGTGCCACTGCACACTTCCCTACATAATTTTGAACATGTCAGTAATTCTTTTGTTGGATCAGTTTCATGTATAAAACGACATCTTTCTATATATTGAAGGATTGCTGTGAACTGGGCAATAGGAAGATGACAAAGGTTAGTGTAAGTAGAAGGTGTAGCTGAGGAATAAAGAAAAAAAATATTTGTTTAGTCTCACTAAAGCTGCTGTTTGTTTTCTTTTGCCACACTAGTGACACCAGAGGTATCTGGACTATGATGATACAGCTCTTTTTTTCAAGGCATTAACTAGGTACTTGCAGGCCTGAAACATCTCTGGTAGATATCAGCACATGCCTGTAGCTGTGCTGGGAGAGCAAAGCAGAAATGCTGAGCAGCTCTGGCAGATATTGCACAGCGAAGCTCTTTCAGGGTAATGGCAAGGTCGGGGAACAAAAAGAAATCATTTCTTCATTTAAATCAAACAAGAGCAGTATGTGGAGTCACAGCAAGTGACTGTCCTGGGGAGTTGTTCAGCAGTTAGACAAAAGCTGATTGGAAATGTAGCAGTGGTTCCCTTGCCTCCAGAGGGTGAGCACAGAGAGGCTCACCAAAAGCTGTCTGCTGTTACCTCTGTGAGCTCAGTGGGTGCTCTCCAGCCTTGCTTTGAGGGACCAGCTGTAGCCCCATGTAACAGTGGGCACTTCTGCAGTCCCATAAAAGCAAGGAGAGAACAAATCATCTGTGAACAAAGAAAAGAAAATATCTGAACTCTGGGACAGGCCTCTCAGATGGTGTTTTCTGGTAGCTGATGGGGCAGTGTTGCTGTATTTCGTACTGCAGCCACCTCTGTGATGGCTCTTCTTTTTTTGGGGATCTGACATAAGAGGCAGAGCTCCTGTTTCCTCAAACTGTCCATAAAGTTCATCGCTGCTCATGTTTTTTCTCAGTTTGCTCTCAATATTCTTGTACACCTCTCAACGAAGTCCTTTTATCCTGGTAATTAGCAGATTCCTAATTATGCCCCTATTTTCAATGCTAGATACAAAGGCAAGAGCTACCGTGCAACTGTGGAGGTTGTGAGGACGGCAGATCGGGTGGCAGATTTCTGCAGGAAAACGTGCATCAAGCTGGAATGTTGTCCAAACCTCTTCGGCCCTCAGATGGTGCTGGACAAGTGTTCAGAGAACTGCTCTGTCCTGACAAAGACAAAATACAGTGAGTAGCTCCCTGACCCACACCAAGGTGGAGTTTGGAGTGTTATATTTTAGTTTCTTTTGGCTTTGACTCCAGAAGAAGTCCAAAATGCATTGTGTTGCTTACAGAAGGAGCAGCTCAAGCACTACATACAGAGACCTACAAAATATTCATTTTCCAGTGTGTAGGGGAGAAAAAATTAAATCCATATTACGTGGTAGAACCATGGCTTAACTTCTGTTGTGTGCTTAAAACTTTATCTTGTTTTAAAACAACTTTTGGGATTAGAACTGACTGATACTGTAATTTAAGTGGCATTATAATTGCTTTCATTGATTTGTTGTGGGGAAAAAATGCAACACCTTCAAGCTCTGTTCGTAGTTTTTAGGATTTTTGTAAACTGACTTTAACCTTTTGACACTGTGAGAACAAACAGTGCACTGAGGCCATGTTTAAAAACTATGAAACATCATAAAGAGCGCCATTAAATTGGACCAAGTCTTTGATAGTTTTTTTATAAAGTAGGAGCTTTCCAGAGATGGAGGAGGTAATACAGGAC
This sequence comes from Callaeas wilsoni, assembly GCA_013398955.1. NCBI lineage: Eukaryota > Metazoa > Chordata > Aves > Passeriformes > Callaeidae > Callaeas > Callaeas wilsoni. Next base: position 24,975 of record VWPU01020926.1, read on the forward strand.
AAACTAAATTGATCGGTTCCTCTTGTTCCTTACACCAAACTGAAGAGGAAAATACAGACATACTGATTTTGAAGTTTTGCAGAATTGGGATTCCTGTTGGGAAATGTCCTTCTTCTGATTTTTCCAGTCCTGATGAGGGGCAAATACATCTAGTGACACTGAAGGTGCATTTCAACACCGTGCTCCTTTCTTCTGTCCTGGTAGCACACTATTATGGAAAGCGGAAAAACAAGCGGATAGGTCGGCCCCCGGGTGGCCACAGCAACCTGGAAGTAGCCATGAAGAAACCAAATAAAAGACGGAAGAGACGAAAACATTTCTTTGTTCATAAGAAAAAACGGTCTTCCACGTCCGTGGATAACACTCCAGCTGGATCTCCCCAGGTAGGACACTGCCAGCAGTGCTCCCAGGTCTGGGATGTGATCTTTGACAGCTTCATTTGAAACAGCAAACGTTAGTTCCTTGTGACTTCACGGTTACAGCTGCCTTTTGTTCTTTTTTCCTAACTCTTCAGGGCAGTGGGGCAGAAGAGGAGGATGACCAGGACGAGGTGGATGAAGAGTCTCTGACTGAGGACAGCACCTCAGAGCACCAAGATGAATTGCTTGAAGAATCAGAGGTGTCAGAGAAGAAATCCCTGTCATCATCTCCCACCCAGAGTGAACTGTCTCATTCCCTGGCTCAGGACCGAGACAAGCGGAAGAGGAAGCTCAGGACCTTTTCCTTTTCTGATGATGAAAATAAACCTCCTTCGCCAAAGGTAACTTGGAATGTAGATTTCTGCCCTGGCTTGCTCCCTGCTGAGCGAGCACCAAAATCTTGGGAGTATTAACCTCCATATGTGTGTCCACTGTTACCCCGTGAAGGGCATTGTGGAAACTCTACAGATTAATTAAAATCCACGGTGTTTCTTATGGTGGTATCATAGGACTGTAACAAAGACTAAGCATATATGATATTTTGGGAATTCTTTTGGCTTGTCTAGGACATAAAGATGGAAGTTGCTGAAAAGCTGCAGCTGGACAGTAACCCTCTGGAATGGAGCGTGGCTGATGTGGTACGATTCCTCAAATCCACTGACTGTGCTCCACTGGCAAGGATTTTCCTTGATCAGGTATCATTTTCTGTCTGTTAAATGTCAGATCTGTCACTTGGCTTCTTATCCTCTAAGGAGTCAGAGAAAGAATTTTTTAGTAGGGTTCTGAGTAAACAAACACTTGTGCAACCTGCAGCAGTTTGGGAGAGGAGAGTTCAGGGAATGACCAGAATTTTTCAGGTTTCTCAGTACTAGGGGGAGAATGTTTTGGTCTGTGGAGCATCTGAATCCCGAAACTACAACTAATGCCTACAACCAAGCACCATGACAAGAGTCAACATTTTATTTGCATCTTGGTTAAAATTTGCCATGAAAACCAGTGTCTATTAAAACTGTACTACTGGAATTAATGGTTAGGGTGGTTTGTGGTGGTGGATGTTCCAGATATACTTCATCTTGTAGAACCTCTGTTCCTGCAGAAAGATGCAGTGGTTGGTTACGATTACTTTCTGCATGAAATTCCCTTGGTTTCTTTTGTTGGGCTGTATTTTTTACAATAGAATCTCCTGAGAGTCTGTGCCTCAGCCAATGGATTTGAGCTGGCATTTTAAGAAAGGAGTTAATTTGTTGTGCATGAGAGAGATTTTTAAGCTGCCTGGGTGAGCTTGAAAGAAACACCTAATTCGCAAACGGTCACAGGTCTGAAATTACAGCAAAGCTGAAGGACGAGGGAGAATAACAACAAAGTCACTGTGGAATTTTTGTCTTCTGACAGGAAATCGATGGCCAGGCACTGCTGCTGCTGACCCTGCCCACTGTTCAGGAGTGCATGGACTTGAAGCTTGGACCAGCTATTAAACTCTGCCATCACATTGAGAGGGTCAAACTTGCCTTCTACCAGCAGTTTGCAAACTGAGGAGCAGCCAAGTTGAAGTGGACCTTTGAAGCACAACTACAAAAATATGCTCCTTCCTCTCTAGCAAGTAAAGCCAAATGAACTTAAACTGAGGCCCTGGTGACCTAAAAGTGTGTGTCAGCCTCAATTTTTCTATTTCAACAGAAGGAAGACAACATCTGGAGCAAAATGCCAATGCAAACACAGGGGCTACTCTACCAGCTGCCAGCTCGGGAACACAATAGTCTCTTGCTCTATGGTTCCCTTTTTTTAATGCATTTTTTAATGATTACAGAAAAGTCTCCTCTTGTGGGAAATGACATTTCAATAGTTCTGTTGGCACGGAACTTTAAAAGGAGAAACGGATCCTGTTTACGTTCGCATGTAGGCTGCCAGAAATAACCTTTCTGTTCCTGATGTTTCACAGAATCCCCTTCCCTCCCTGTGGACAAACACTTGCTTTACCACAGCACTGACTTTGGAATGTGTTCTTTGCACATTCGTGTGTTAATGTTGAGATTTTTAATGAATTTGTTCATTGTTAGGACAACAATGTGGCCACAGGGTTCTGAATGTACAGTATAGCAAGAGTGTGGTTCCTTTTGAAGTTTGTTTTGTTTATTTTGGTTTGTTTCATTGTTGTTGGTTTTGGTTTTGTTTTTACTACCTCTGTAGCCTGAACAGTAGAAGCGATGAACTAAAAAGGGAGGGAACTGCTCTTTCTGGACACGTGGTCTGTGGCTGCACAGCAGTCTCGCTTCTGTGGGCATGTCCAGAGTGCAAACCCATGTCAGCACACAGAGCTTCTGTTCCAAAGCTTTAGCTGAAACTTCTGTAGGCATAACCTGGATGTTTCCTTTTTTCAGATGTCAGAAAACTTAATTATTTTGCACTTCTCTTACAGGCAGGCTGTAGGACATAAGGAAGGAAAGAGAAAGTGCCTCTGCATTTTCTATATTTGGGTTGTCAGTTTTTGGGGTTTTTTTTCAATTGTGTGAAGTTTTTCTTCTAGCAAACAATTGGGCCATGTACAAAGAGCCTGTCAGCAGACTTTTGCTTTGCTACCTGAACATCATTTTAGAGAATACACTAAGGAAACTGCAATCAATAGAGGACTGCAACATAGCTCTGCCAGTGTTTGCATTCTGGAAACTCTTATGAGCTTGACTTTGTATTTTTAACTATCTGCAGATGCTCAGGATCAGACTTGGTGAAAATTTGGTGGGTTGGAAAGGGATTTGTGTGTTTTTATTAGAGAAAAGGACCAGTGGGACATCTTAGTTCCATCAGTAGACTCACAGTAGGATGAACTGCTGATTTTAATTTTCCAGGGTAATAAAACCCAATCAGCCACTAGCTGTAGACCAGTGCTTTACATTTTGAGTAACAGGGCTTATGTTACTTTCCATTAAAGGTGTGGGGAAACTTGCATCAGGCTCAAGATCTGCATCAAATAAGCATTGCGTTTCAGCTGGCTTACATTCTTTTACTCTGCCTGTTCTCAGAGTGTTTGGAGGAGCACAGGCAGGAGCTGGATGTGTGCAGCCCTGGTCCTTTATGTCCTATTCAAATCCGTCTTTGCAGGAAGCCCCTGGCCCTAATTTGAGTTAGGAAGGTGCTCAGTGCAGGAGTCGGTTTAGGAAAGATGCAGTTACTGGGTTCTGATGAGCAGGGGTTGCTCTGGCCAAATGGAATGATTCAAGTGTCCCTTAGGCCCAGTGTGACCGGCCGTTCCTGAGCTGTGAGCTGCAGGATTCAGCAAGGATGTGGTCTGCAGGCTGAGAGCTGAGTTGGCACAGCCTGTGACTGTACCTGCCACGTTGGTGTTCAGGGGGAGCTTCCTCCAGTGAAAACTGCTTGGGCTAAGCAGAGCTCAGTAACTGGGAGTTGTTGCTTTTGCCCCTTAAAAGAACTGCCTCGTCAAGGCAGAACTATTCACACAACTGTTAAAATCAGGTTTTTTTTCATTCCAGAATCAAAATGTAAATGTCAGACTATTTATTAGCTGAATATTCCTGAGGGAGGGAGGGCAGTGTGTAGCTGGGACAATTTTTCTCCCACATTGTAAGCAAAGTCTGAAGACACAGTTAAATTGAAATCAAAGTGTCCCTTTTTTCCTCCTTACACCAGATATGTGGCCAATAAATGGATGTTTTGGCTTTTCATATTGTGCTTAGATCATTTGCCTGTACTCCAGTCCCTTAGGACAAGCTCAGTCATAAGCGATTAGGCTTGAAAAAATTTTAAAAGAAACGCTGCTGCTTTGCTGTCAGCATCTTGTCTTGAGAAATTTGACCAGTAGAGAGCTTCTGGGCTGGAAGATGATGCTTTTGGGTCAGTGCAGTAGAATTCTCAGAGTTTTGTTGTCCTGATGTCTGGCAGGATTGACCTGCATAGCCAAGAGATGTTGCTTCCACCTTTCCCCATAGATAGATAGATGTCTTTTTAAGTAGTTGTCAGGAGGGAACAGAGCTGAAAGTGTAATTTAGTGGACCTGTTAAAATGGTTCCTGGGGTTTTAAATACAAATGTCATACTTCCTTTTCTCAGTAAATAAAGCAGTCAGCAGTTTCAGCTGTTGGTAGGATACTTACTGGTCACCTTTGGCATGTTTTATAGGCTGGATTTTTCTGCCTTGATTTGGGAGGCACTGACAGTCTGGTCCCAATGGGATCTATTTTTGTTGAGATTTTCAAAAGGGATGTTTTCATTATTTGTGAAATGTTTTTATGCTGCACACGGGTACTGTACACTCTGTTTCCTGGAAAAAAAATGCACTCTGTTTTATTGCTGGATTTAAAAGGGATAATTGGGGCTTTATCTTGATGGATGGTGTTTCTACTTGACTCTGTTTCAAGTTCCTCTTTCTCTATGCGTGGCAGATGACACAACTGCACTTACTGGTTCATCTTACTCCAATATGACTTGAAATGAGCTCACGTGCTGCTTTAGTCGCCCTGTTTCGTCAGAACTGGATTTTGTGTAGCTGGTGGCTGAATCTTGGATTTGGGTGATAGCAGTGTTTCACCATCAGAAATCGCTGGGACTGCAGTAATGTAGGGTTCAGGGGTTTGTGCTGTCCTCTAGCACATCATTCACCATACAGTACAACAAAGCTGGAGTCCAGGAGAAAGGCACTGATGCCTTACAAATGCCTCCAGTAGAAGAAAATGAACCCTCCACTGAGCCTCGTGTACTGTTTATGTGGCTGGTAACAGGAGTTTACCCTTGGCTTGACCCACTGAGGGTTTGTGTTCTTGCTTGTCATATTTCCATATGCATTGTGCCATCTTGACTTTGCATATCATAGCTTTAGAAACCTGATGATGCCACTTTGGCTCTGCTAAGCTTAGCATTGTTAGGCAGAAAGATTTTGTTGGGTTACTGTTGTCTGCTTTCTGCACCAACTCAAGGATTCTTTAACAGAGAAAGATTTGACCTCCAAAAATGCCATGGAGATTTAATGTGGTAGAATTATCCCCAAAGCACAAGCAGCTTAAAGTCTATCCTAAACTGAAAGCAGTCCTTCCAGGAGAGGAGAGGTACAGCACTGATCTTGGTGAATGAAGACTACTTTTTCCCTAACTCTAAACATTTCTGAAAGTTCCTCTTCGAGGAATGAAATAAAAGGCAGATTAATTTCTGTGTTGTATAGAACTCCAGGAGTGTTTGCAGTCTCTCCTGGGATTAATGGAAACAGTACATACAGAGTTCAGGAGTGGTTTTTAAGACTACTTTCTCTGTCACAACTTTTAGCAGTATTTTGTTGTTGTTTTAGAATTTGCTAGTGTTTGTTCTTTATTCCAGTGATGCTTTAAAGGAGGGAAGGAGTATTTAGCTGCTAGGTCCACAGAAGTGTAAATATATTTACAGTCAATTGGACTGAGCACTCCATTCTTCTGTATGAAGTACAAAGCCTTGGTACTTTGTTAGCAGAAAGCCCAGTGGCTCGTGAGATTTTTGAATGTAACGGAATAGGCTTCAAAACTATCGAGCTCAAATTGGAGACCGGATACCTTTGGACCAAATCTGTTGTTACTAGATGAAGTAGCCTTACCAGAAAGCCAAAAATATGATCCTGTACAAAGCTACTCCTTAACCAGTTCTGTCACGAGGTGTCAGCCTGGTTACTGCCTGCTGTGAGCTCAGATTACCTAAAAGTAACTAAGCACAAAGACATAGGCTCGGTCAGGAGACTTCAGATGTAGGATGAAGGCTCCCCTTCAAAGGGATTGTGTGCTGACCCCTTGTTTCAGAGTGCTGCTGCCCTTCCCCAAACATGCATGTAGCCTTGTTTTCAAAGGCAGCCTTTTGGGTGAAGGATTGCAGTGGGACTTGGGAACACCAGAGACAGCAAGCCTCTTTTATCGTTGTAAAACCAAAATAGCAATCTGTACGAAACGCAAAGAAAATGAGTTAAGGTTAGTGACGCTTTGTCTCCATGGTCATTTGTAGCTTCCTCAGCGTGGCATCTGTTCTGAAATGCACCAGACATGCAAGTGGACCTTCGATGAGAAGATGAAGTCGCTCTGTTCAGGTGCCCAGCCAGCAGCGTTTGGCTCAGCTTTAAGCCGTGGAAGCGAGCAGGCCTTGTGCTGACAGAGTTCCGAGGCCGTGGGTCTGAGTGACTCACACAACCTGTGGGACCCCTGGGCTGGCACAGACCGAGGGCAGCAGCCCTGGGGCTCGGGCACGGCTCGCTCGGGCACGCGGTCAACACTGAGCTCTGGGCACAAAGGAATTCTCACCCACTCTGAAAGTTGAGCACCAGTTTCCAAGAAACCTCATGGCAAAACAAAAAAAAAAAATCTGGAGGTGTCATGTTTCTCCTCACCTTTTTATTTTTTTTTTTTATTATAATTTCTGTTTAAAGTAAATTTAAAATAATCTCTATAGACAATCAGAGGTCTTCTAGGAGATTCTACCCAAAAGGGTGCCAACTCCGCACCTGTGGGCCTCTTTCTTATACTAACTCATTGGAACTGATGCACTTTTCCTGTATTTTGCCTTTTTTAATTAGCTGCTTGTTCTTAAACAAAGATTTAAATACATATTGTGTTGTGTCCCTTCTGCTTCTTTTATCTTTCTTTAACTTTTAAAAGAAAATATATATATGCAGTGAGACTGAAGTACTACATGGAAGAGAAACATGCACAAGAAAATATGCCTATTAAGTCCCACCATTGTTTGAGCAGGTGTAACAATTTAATCAGAGGATTTTTTTAAAAAATATTTTGGATGGATATTTTACTTGTTTTGTCTGTAAATAGTGTACAAAAGTTTGTGTTATATGACAGTTTTAAGTGGTTGTAAGAAAATTAAAAAAGATACTTAAACTGTTACTGATGGCTTTGGTATTAATATCATCATAAATACTGCTGCTTACCGTGAGCAATTTTCCATCTTGGAAAACTGTGGAAAGCTGTCTGGCATGTTCCATTACTTGCATAAAAGGTAAATGCGGAGGCTTCATGTTAAAGAGTTTGATTTGGTTCATTCAATTCCCTCAAATGCTTGAGTCCTCTTTATCAAAGCTTCTTCTAAGGTAACAGGTTTTGTTTCACAGGGTGCTGAAGCCAATTAATATACAGGAGCTGAGGACAGGACCTACAAATTGGAGTAATTTTCTTTCATTGCTTTCTTTGAACCTTGGAAGCTGCTTGATACAATCCAGTGCAAACCTTGCAGGTGCTGCAGCTCCTTCTGGATGGTTTTGTAAAGGTTAACACTACCCAAGCAAGCTGAAATTTTAAAATGGGCTGGCTTTGCTTCCTCTGAATAACATGAGAGTCCACAGGATGCTTCAGAAACAACTTTGCCTTGCAAAGTTCTTGTTTCCTTACTTGGCATTCCAACAGATTGTACTCAGCACTTGTTTCTTGGCTGCACTTCAGTTACCTTGAGCTGATTTTACACTGGGTGCAGAAAATGCAGAGGAGTGGGATGAAACTGATTTGCTTAACGCTGTCTTTAGACCTCTATAAATATGTAGGATTTAACATAAATATTCTGCTTGCCTTCACAGAACACTGTCTTCTTGAGAGAAATCTGAGGGCTTGTGAATAGTACGTAGCAGGGGGCAGTGATTTGTCTGCCACAGGTTTCAGAAGGGCTTACAGCAGTCATGAGGAGACAAAACCCTTGAAAGAGGTATTTTGGGGGAATGATCTGGTTTAAAGCATGGAATATGGAGTAACATGAGCCATAAGCCCTTTGAGTTATGTTTCCAGATTCGTGTCTGAAACATAGGGTTTGTGTGTAAATAGCATTAGGTAAATCTTTAACTAGTATTGGGGTCCAGGTCAGGTACGTGTGTGGGATGTCTAGTGTTCAGCAGCAGCTGTGAAAGCTAAAAAACCACCCCTGGGCCACAAATAAATAGGTCAAGCCCAGGCTGGAAATGCAGTGCTTGGTGGCTGTTTCCGCTGTGTGCAAGGAAGAGAAAAAGCAACCTGCTTTGGTCCGTGGTCTTCTTTTGGTAACTATTTGCTTTCCTGAGCTCTTGCTTTTGGCAGCTCAGAGCAGAAGAGTGTTGACCTGAGGCCAGAGGCACTGGACAGAGCTGTGTGCTCACTGGGTCACAGAACTGAGAGCATTTCTCTTTCTAAGTGCAACTTCCAGACATTTGTGGCACAGCCTAAAAATCAGAAAAGTCACTGTCGCGTGCCAATACTGTTTGGCCTGCCAGGAAGGAGAGTCATGTAGGTGGGTTTGTGATGTAGACACAACAAATGTTATTTGAAGAACTATTGATTCATGTGCTCAGCTTTGTTTTCTGATAGACTTAAACATGTGCTTTCTGGGTCATACTTATAAGTAAAATCATATTTAGACAGATATTTTAAATTATTTAAATTAAAGAAATTGTGTAAGAAAGCAATACAATGCAACATGACCTGGGTTGATCCCGCACTAAAAATAAGAACCTAAACTTGATGCAGTTCTGGTCGGTGAGGATGAAGAGGGGTACGGCACAATGGGGCCAGTGAAGGCTCACTGGCCAACAGGTACAGTTTCAGTTTTCCAAATGAGAATGCTGACATGTTTTGCTTAATCCACTGAGCCGGCGGTTGCCTTTTATACAAGAAGAAACATTTTTGCTAAAGAACCCAGGTCATAATTTTCTCTTTCTAGAGTGATAGCAGCCTTGCCTGACCCTGCTGGGTCTGGGCTGCGCGAAGCCTCGGGTGCTGCGGTTCTGACCCAGGGCTTCCTCAGGGCTGTGGTGCGGTTTAGAAGTGGGGGTGGCTGCTGGAGCCAGACAGCGTTCGGCGGCTGCTCGCAGCCCCGGACACTCACTGCCGTGCTCCTCAGCCGGCTCTGCCCGAGCGCAGCGGGCAGCCCTGGGGTCGCAGCCCTCTCCCGGGGCCGGCCGCTGTCCGTGTGACGGGCGGAGCGCTGAGGGCGGGCCGGGCCGAGGGGCGGCGCGGGCGGGCGGTGACGCGGGGAGCGGGG